>VDFB02330643.1:103167-129567 GCA_007258455.2 Sequoia sempervirens
TCTCCCTCAGGTTTGTCCCTCCCTTCATCCCTCCCAAACCCCTCTCTCTCTCTGAGCTCCCTCCCTCCCCATATCCCTTTCTCTTTCAGGCCTCTCCCTTTGTCTTTGCCTCCCACCCTATATAGATCTAACTCTCTCTCTCTATCTCTCTCTCCCTCTCTCCCCCTCTTAGGTCTCTCCCTCCCCCCTCTCTCCCTCCCTCTATCCCTCCCACCAAGTACCTAGATAACTCTCTCTCACTATATATATATATATATATATATATTATAATGTAGTATATAATATATATTACATAATATAATATAATATAATATAATATATAATATATAATACATAATACATAATATATATTTATACATAGTATATATAATATAATATAATATATAATATATAATATATATAATATACAATACATAATATACAATACATAATATACAATACATAATAGATAATACATAACACATAATACATAATACATAATACATAATACATAACACATAATACATAATACACAATACACAATACACAATAAATAATATATAATATATAATATATTAGTATATAGTATTTATTAATATACTATATATGTTATGTATTATTAATAATAATACAAAATATTATAAATACTGGATGTGATGGATATTTGTTTTTTCTGACAAAATCAATAGGCTTGAGATTTGCCTCGAGGTTGCCTTGGGATTTGGCTTGGGGATGTCATACCTGGAAAGTCAACTGAAAAAACGTGTTTAGAAGTTTTTTTCGAAGTTCGCCCTTGTGGCTGACGACTTGTTTTATTCAAATTTGATGAAATGAAAAGGGTTTATTAAACAAAATGTCATTTTCCCACCAATATAAGATATGTCTTATTTTGAATTTAATAGATATTTATTATTGATTTTCTACATATATTATGACTAAAGTCCTGATTGATAGGTTGATTGAAAAACTTCTATAATTTTTAAACTATTTCACATTTTTTGAATTCGAAACATGCGTCACATTCTATGCTTCCCATACTATAGGATTTTTTTTTTTGAATTTCATAATTTTTTGACCAAGTTATAGTGGTCAAACAAACATGTTTTAATAATTTTGAAAAGTTCTAATAAATAAATCATAACTAATTATTTACTTGCAAAAAAAATTTAAAAAAAAATTGTGGCACATCCAGACATGTGTTCTCCACTTATATTGAAAGTTTTAAAAAATATTATTTTTTTCTTGCACTTAGGTTGGTCAAACATACACCTGCTTTTTATTTTTTTCTTGAAAATTTAGTACTACTACATTGAAATTTCAAATTTTCACAAAATAGATTTAATTTTTTCCATAAAAGGACTAGTAGCTTAGAAACTAAATTCAATTTGCTACAAATTTTGTTCTTACATATTTTTCAAATTATGTTAATAACCTATTCAAATTTTTATGTCAAGTTGCCTAACTTTGTTTTTCTGAATTTTCATTGCCACTTAGGGGCCTAGTTTGGACCCCTATGATCCTGCACTGACCTAAATGATATTTGGATAAAGGCAATGGGGGAAGAAATAAATCAGATATAAGAAAATTAGACTTGGGAATTAGTTCCCAGACCTGCTGATAAGAATGTGATAGGAACAAAATGGGTGTTCCAAAACGAGTTGAATGAAGATAGTAAAGTAATAAGGAACAAAGCTAGATTGATTTTCAAGGGCTATTCACAAGTTGAAGGTATTGATTTTGAGGAGACCTTTGCTCTGATAGCTAGATTGGAGGCAATAAGGATGCTTCTTTCTATTGTTGCTCATAAGAACTTCAAAGTATATCAAATGTATGTCAAGTCAGCTTTCCTAAATGGTGATCTAGAAGAAGAGGTGTATATTGAGCAATTAGATGGTGTCTAGTTATCAGAGAATCCAGACATGGTTTGCAGACTTAAGAAAGTTCTATATGGCCTTAAGCAAGCTCCTAGAGCTTGGTATGCTAGATTGGATAAGTATCTACTTCAACAAGGATTCAAGAAAGGTAATGCAGATAGTAATCTATACATTAAGGTTTAGGAAGACAAGTTGTTGATTGTGGTTGTATATGTTGATGACATTGAATCTTTGGTGGAGATGATGATGTGTAAAATTTTTGTAGAAGAGATGTAGAAAGAATTTGAGATGTCAATGATTGGTGAGTTGTCCTTCTTCCTTGGATTATAAATTATTCAACAAGAGGGTGGCATCTTTATTTCTCAAGCCAAATATGTAAAGGAAATGTTGAAGAAGTTTGAGATGGAATATTCCAAACCAGTGGGTACTCCTATGGTGACAGGCTATCGCTTAAGCAAATTTGATGAGTCTCCAGAGGTTGATCAGATTCTCTATAGGTTCATGATTTGAGGTTTGTTGTATTTAACTGCTTCTAGACTAGATATCATGCATGCAGTATGTTTGGTTGCTAGATTTCAATCCAATCCAAAGAAATCTCATGAGAAAGTTGTGAAAAGAATCTTTATATACTTAAAAGGTACTCTGAATTGTGGCCTATGCTACAAAAAGGATCAAAATTTCTCTGAGTGCCTATACTGATGTTGATTGGGTAGGTTGCATTGATGATTAGAGAAGTACAAGCGGAAGTGCAATATTTTTGGGAGAAAGATTGGTCTCATGGTTCAGTAGAAAGCAGGATTTAGTGTCTTTGTCCACTGTAGAAGCAGAATATATTGTTGCATCATCTTGTTGTGCTTAGGTACTTTAGATGAAGCAAAATTTGAAGGATGTGAATGTGGTTCATGATGAACTTATTCCCATACTATGTGACAAAACAGGTGCAATTAATATTTCCAAGAATCCGGTAATGCACTCAAGAACTAAACACATCTCAATCTGGTACCACTTTCAGAGAGAGAATGTTACAGAACATGAAATCAAAATGGAGTATGTGCCTACCAAGGACTAGATTATAGATATTTTCACTAAGGCACTTTCAAAGGATACTTTTGAGCATCTTTGGTAGAGGTTAGGGGTAATTGTCCCTCCTTGTTCTAACCATATGCATAATTGGTGCATTTTTTTAGGAGGAGAAATTCATGTCATATCCCTTACTCATGGATTGATGAGTGATACCTCTCAGGGGGAGATGGTAGAAAGGGGGAGTCTTGAAGTTGTACAATTGTTGAAGAAGTTGCGTTGCTAGTCAAAGGGGGAGTATGTGCTGCTACTTCAATTGAAGATCTTTTTCCCTTTGTTCCTAAAGTTAGAGAATGTTTCGTTGCTTTGTGTAGGAATGTATGGCCCTTTGTCCTTGATGTCAAAGGGGGAGAGTGAGTAGTATGTGTTGCCATTAATTCCAAAGGGGGAGAGTGAGTAGTATGTGTTTCCATCAATGCCAAAAGGGGAGATTGTTGGCAGTTGTTGTCATTGATGTCAACACTAAGGAGATTGTTGGTTGTTGTTGTCATTGATATCAACAATGTTTGTTGGTTGTTATTAATTTCAACACTTGAGAAGTATGTTGTTAGTCCTTGCTATTGGTTGTCATTGTTACATTTAGTTTGGACTAACATTGGTGGTGAAGTTCATGGTGGATGTCATACCCTATCAAAGAAGAATTATTGAAGTTCATGGTTGTATGCCATGCTTTATCAAAGAAGAATTGTTGAAGTTCATGATTAGATGTCACGCCTTATCAAAGGAGAGTTGTTGAAGTTCATTATTAGTATTAGCAGAGTTGATTTCATAATGATATATTAAGATGAGGATTAGAAGCATGATTGATAGTGGAGCGATGTTGTTGAAGTTCTATAGTATGTATTATTCTCTCTCTTGATGTTTTCCTAATGAAGTATGTGTTGCTTAAAGGAAGTTCTGGCCTCCACAAGTTGCTCAAGTGTTTTTGGTTCAAAAAAATGTAGTGAAGTCAACTTGGGAGAATGCTTCCGATTTCTCTGTTGTTGATGCTTTGGTCTTGCGATTTGGTATTCAATATTAGTGTTCTATGGATGTTGCACTCTTATCTTTTCAGGTCACCTGTGTTGCCAAGGAGATCTTTGTGAATTATTGAAAGTTGGCAGTGTTGTTGGTTGTCCAGATTGGTTCGGGAAATGTTCCACATTTCCCTGCATTGATGTCTCTGCTCCTACAACTTGGTGAATCTGCTTTTAATGTTTGTGTAGTGTCTTAGTTCCAATGTCATGTGCTGAAATGGTCCACAAGTTGATATGTTAATTTATATCTCATGATTAAGCATTCTGTGTTTCTAGAATATAATTTTTATTCCTGGTTGATCTGCGGTGGCTATTGGTGGCATGACAGTATGAAACAGGTGTATGAGAGTGTTGTTGGAAGATCAAGGAACATTCCGATGTGATCCACATGTTGCTATTTGGCTACTTTGATATTGTATAGTGTCTTGAGTTGGATTTTTGAGTTATTTGTGGATATCTAGTCGATAGGGCTTATTTATTTGCTTGTGTCATGTGCTTGGGGGTATGTGCCAACAATGGAAGATGTGTTGTGATAGATTTGGGTATTGACCTATCCTATTTGGAACCACATCATGTTAATTTAATTGAAAGAGTGTTTTTGGGCCGACTAGTTATGTGCTTCACATTTCATCCACACGTTTCCTTGATGCCAACTTAGGTTGATGTGTGCTTGTGTGTAAATGCATTTAGATCACACTAAAAGAAGTACTAAGAGTATTTTTGGTCCTCTCTATCTTCTAGATAGGACCGCAATATGTTTTGGTGGTCGACCAATTAACTTCCTTTTTTATCCTTTTATTGGCCAACTTAATTGAAGTTTTGAAGTGTTATGGTGGATACAAATGCAAGATCATTTCAAATGCAACCATGGTGGAGAAGTCTACTAGTACAAATAAGTGTGTATGTGAATTGTATTAAATATCCAATAGTGATAGTGCTAAAGTATGTGAAAGGAAATATCAACTGTGTTATAACGCCTTAGTCAACAGAGTGTTGTGTTGGAAATCATTATAATTCTTATTTCATATTGTATCATGCTTTGAGATAGTGAATCTCATCAGGTCCCTATATCTTTCTCTTGAAGTCATGTTATCTTTTGTTCAACAAGTTCTCTATATCTTTCTCTAAGGCAGCGAGCCTTCTTGCAAGTCCTTTTTGGAAGCGAGCCCTATATTGCGAGTTAACTCCCACTATGTTTTTTTCCCTCATTGGGTTTTCCATGTAAATCTGGTGTTCTCCTCGTGCATATGTGTGTTCTCTATTTCTCATTGTTGTTGATTTAGTTAGAAGTAGAATTGCTATATCTAGTTAGAAGTGTTGAAGTTGCTAAGAATTCAAACTACTATATCATTCCTTCTTATTATTCTACTTAAAGGTTTCTTGATCTGGTAAAGAAGGTTGTCTTGTGCTAAAAGAGTTAAGTTCCAAAAGGGATTAAGTTTTGATAAGACTGATTCACCTCCCCTCTCAGTCTCCAAAAGTGTTCAACAGTAAGTACATGAACAAAAATAAAGTTTAAACCCATTGGGAGTATTACTATCTAGTGCTTGCAATATTAAATGCATAGAAATAATTACTTTTAGTGGTACAATGATCCGAAGCATTACAAGGTTAGTTCATATACATTGTAAACACCAAAATAAGAGGATCAACTGTTGATATAAAATAGAACTTTTGTATCTCTTCAGATTAATCTAATAACATGATATGATCAACTTAATAATGTAACAATCCAACATACTTTGCATAAATGACGTGTTAAATTGGTTTAGATTTGGAAACATCCTTTTGATGTTATACTTTGGATAAATCAAAACTGATACAATGTTGTCGATGCTCCAGAAACTCAAAAAGAAAGTATACAAAGACACCCACAATCATACTACTATAAAATCACTTCAAAACTCCACCAAATACACCTCAAAGCATTAAAAAAATGAAGTTCACCCTAAAAATGCTTGTAATGGCATTATAGACTCTAGATGCCATCAATCATAGAGAAATGAGCACCAAAATCTAGGTGCTCTAAATAACAAACTCACACACCTCCATAGAAATGGTACAACCAACAATCTCCTTATTTGTGATCTCCTTCAAACATTGGGCCTGCATTGACATACAATAGCATCCAAACAAAAGAATATTCTTTGTCAATGCAACACTTACACTTGCCAGATATGGTACAACTTGTTATTAAGTTTTATAGCCAACCCACCAATCGCCCCTCAAAATTCTTCATAAATAAATCAAAATCTGTACTTCAAAATACTATAAAGATCTTCATAATTGCTACCCAAAATTGGAACTTTAATATGAAGCACAATGGCGATCTTTGTATGGAACCACTCAATTGGCTAAGGGGGTTTTTATCCTAGAAAATAACAACTCGAGGAGGGTTTTTATCCTCAAGAATTTTTAGAACTTAGGTTCTCTCTAATAACAAAATAAATAACATTTCCAAGTCTAAAACCCCCAAATGAACCCTCAACCTCCTTTTATAACTTTTATGGTGGAAATAACAATTTTAAGATATAATTTTTTTTCTCTCACAAAGATCTTTTAAGAGAATTAATATTATTTTTTCATGTACAAAGTTCCCAAGCCTAGGCATCCAACTTAAAACACATCGCAACATCTTTTTAATGTGCTATTACACTAGTTGTCCATTTTCAACATTAGACCACTGAGTGAATAACTAATTAATAATCTCAATAATTAACTCAAATTGAAGAAACATTGAAATGACTTTGAATATCAAATTCTAATCTTACCAACATGATACTAAAGACTTGGGACGATGATAAAAAACAACTGGATGAGTTTTTAAAAATAACTTGCTCCTCCAAGAAGTTTGGAGAGCTCCCCAAAGGTTGAAAATTGATTTTGAAAGTATCACTAGACTCACCAAGACCAATTGAGCTCCCTACCAACAACAACAACTGTGCAAGATTGACCTTGCATTCTTCAAGAACTTTAGAGATCCCCCAAACACACAAGTTAGCCTTTAGATGAACTTGAAAATTGGGCTAATTGCTCACAAATCAATATTGCTAAAAATGAGGATATACATAGATCTTGTTCACTGACATGTGTACCTACATTTGACAAAGAGTAGTGTTAGGAAGTACCTTTGAGTGCTTGCTATATGCAAAAAGGAAATCTTGTTTACTTCCTTGATAATATTTACACACTAATGTTAATTTAAGAAAATAAAAAATGAGAAAAAAATGCAATATGTTGATGCCATTAAGTAGACTAAGATATGATTGAAGATAATTGTGAGTGAATAGGAATGCAAGATGCTACTAGTTAATGATTAAAATTACTTATGATGACTCCTTAAATACAAGTTTGAAGCACACAATTTGAGACCATTGACATGTACATTGATATATAAATGTCATATTATTAGATTGTTGACCTTCAAAGTGCTAAATTAGAATTTCAAAAATAAATGACTAAACCATGAACAAGATTCTATATAAAAAAATAGAACTACATATACAACCTAATCTATAAAGACAAAAATACCTAAAAAAATAAAAAGAAAAACAAATTAACCATTAAGAATTATACATATACCATGTCCTCACAAAATAACTTTAAAAAATAAAAAATAATTTTTTTCACTTTTCTCTTTGCACTTTCATAACCTATAGGAGTTTCTTTATGTATTTTGATTGGCTATACAAAATAAGTTAAAAGAGTACCTTTCACACTAAATCCCATACCAATATAGACCACAAACGCCAAAGTTCTAGTGTCCTTTTTTTCGTGCCTAGAGGGGTCACCAAACAACGTTGATAAAAAAGTTCACTAAATATGATCTCACCAGACGCAGGCACGGCGCCCACAGATTTAAGGGCGGGCGAGGCGCCAATTATAATCTTCGCGGGACAAGAAGATTTATTGTTAATTGAAACAACTCAAACAATTAGTTTAGCTAGACAAGGTTTGAATCAGCGGGGCGCCACTGATTTGATTTTTTGAAGGGAAATCCGCCAAGTTCCTTCATTTTCTTCGACGAACGCACGCCTGTGATAAGTAGCGCCCTTTTGGAAGCTTTTCACTATGCCTTCTAAAGACAGAGTTGCCTATTTCTACGACGGTATTGAATTTTATTGACTTATTTAGGGTTTGAATCAGAAGTTCCCAAATTTATTTGTTAATTTCTTTTATTAATTTATCCTCACGCCGTTAATTGACGCTTTTTTTTTAGATAATTATTTATTTTGCACCGTCTAAATTTTCTTCTTTCTAGTTAAGTGCGCTTTTTTGGTGCGCCTGAGCTATTTTGCGGCCTTCTTGAAAGGATTTATAATTTTAATTTTCTGAGTATGGCGTTAATCTTTCTCCCGTTTTCCTTTTGGTTTATTATTAGCTTATGACACTATGGGTTGAACCTAGTTGAATAATTATGAATGTCCTCTGTATAGAATAGTCCACTACTTTAACTTATTTATATTTCAAGGCCTTCAAATTCTTTGCGCTGTGAGAAGCTTTATGACAGTGTAGGGATTTGAGCATGGGTTCCTTTGTAGAATTGAATTTTGATAATGATATTTGAGGCGTAAAAAAACATGGCACTGTTGTTACTGAGTATCTGAAGGGTGGGACTTTATTGGTAGGAAACCCAAAAATAAAGAACAAAGGTAAATTATATGAAAATTCATATATTACCGAAGTATGTCAATGAGACTTAAAATGCAAAAAAAGAGGAGAAAAACCTGCTGTTTTTTGAATTTAAAGGCATTTTATTAGCATAGAGATATAGAGAGCAAATAAAAATGAGAGTTTAGCTCATGAATTGTGGAGTATAGATTTTTTTCATTTATGTTTGTATCACCGATTATATTGCATTGCCCAATGCATACTATAGTGTATAGAGGAAGCCAAAGATTGATTCCTATAAAATGTGAAATGACTATAAAATGTGAAACTTTGCTTTAGGTCTTCAATCTCTAAGGATGAGTGTTTATTTTTCCACATTAACAAGGGACATTATGATTAGTCTTCATATAAGAATTGTTAACAACATGTGTTAAATAGAAATGAGAGTAATGGTCTATTTCAAAATCCACTAGTGGTTTATGTTATGGAATTTCCAATGCTAGTTAATTGACAACATCTAGTAAAAATTTAGTTGGTGCAACAACTCTTAAATCTTGCTCTATCAAAGGTTTAATAGTTTTATTAAGAAAGTTGTATGGACATGGATACAAATTGATGCAGGAGCATCCTTGGTTCTTTGCAATCCTGCATCAACCAAAAATATTTTCATTTCAGTTTTGTTCTTGTTTAGTTCAAGTTGGCAGATTCAGAATATTTGCTCACCGGACCCTGCGGATCTATGTTTCATCATGGACGTGTTCATTTTCCTTATCCCAAGATTTTAGAACGATTGGATCTTTTTCCGGCAAGTTATCGCTTCCAGATTATGTGATAGTTTCTAGAACAGAGCACTGAAGCAGTTTCGAGCCTAACGGCTAGTTTTGTCTCTTGTGGATCCTTCCCGTAACTTGCGGATCCTCGCGGTGTGTTTCAAATTGTCTCATGGAGTGTCCCCAACCTTTATTTAGGTCCACACTTCATACTATGCACCTGTCAAGGAGAAATTCAAATTTAAGGCTGACCTATTTCATGCACACGTTACGTTTCCTTCATCGGAGATTGTAATGATCTTTGGCCGACGCGGAAGATTCTAGATTTCAGGATGTGATATAAATCATTGTAACAGATTATTAGAAAAAAAGTAGATAGATATTGGATTTTGATATGTAAGATTTCAACTTGTATTAAGGAGCATATCAAAATACTGTATTTCAAGCATGTTGTATCAGGCCTGTGAGCCCAATTTGTGAACCCAGATGTTGCCGGCTGATTGTAACTGAAATTTCTGATAATATGAAAGTTTGAATCTACATTTGCCTCCATATTCCGTGTGGTTACTGTTGTGTAACTCTTGCTGCACGGTCCAGACTATTTTCTTTGAGGACCCTCCTACCGTGACTGCACCAAATTGGTATCAGAGCGAGATTCGTTCCGTGAGAGATTGTTAGAGTTTGCAGAGTCTTGTTGAAGATTTGTTGTGGGGTGGCGGACTGAGGATCCGACCTGCAGTTGTAGAGGGCTTGTGTAAAGATGGTGGGAAGAAGAAATGGTAGAGGAAATGGAGTGCATGGAAATGCAAACCCAACTATGATGGAGATGTTGAGAGGAATTGCTGCTAGATTAGAAGCAGTCGAAACGGCCCAGAGGAGAGGTCGACTAGTTGATGATGTGAGTGATGAAGAGGTAGAAGAACAAGAAGAAGGGGAAAGAGAAAATCAACTTGGCCTGGATCAGGAAGAAGAGAGGTTCATAAGAGCCCTAACCAAAGTAAATACTAAACCACATTTCAATCCACCGAATTATAGTGGTAAGTTGGATTCGGATGAATTGCTTGATTGGATAACGAAGATGGAGAAGTATCTTGATTTTGAAGGTACCGTCGAAGACAAGAAGGTGAAATTTGCTTGTACAAAGTTGAAAGGACATGCATCCCTTTGGTGGGAACATTTGCAGACATATAGGCAAAGAAGAGGAAAGGAGAAGATAAAATCATGGGGTTGGATGGTGAATAAGTCAAAGACGAAGTTTATGCCCGCAGACTATCGAATCAGTTTGTTCCGGAAGTTGTAGAATTTGAAGCAGAAGGAGTTAAGTGTGATAGAGTATACTGAGGAGTTCTACAAGTTGAATATCAGATCCAGACATTTGGAGGATGAGATCGAGCAAGTAGCTAGGTATGTGAATGGCTTGAAGCCGTCTATACAGGATGAGATCAGTTTGATCAAGTTGTAGAGTGTGGAGGAGGCATATCAATGTGCCCTAACAGTAGAAGAGAAGCTAAATAAAAGATATGAGCAAAGACAGAGAGGAAGAGGTGGAAGATTTTAGAGAGGAAGAACTTTTACTGGAGGAGGAAGAGGATCTTTTGCAGATCAAAATAAAGATAATGAAGTCAGTAAGAATGATAATTCGTACCGTAGAGATGATGAAAATTCTTACTGGAGAGGAAGATATGGTGGTTACCGAAATGAGGGTTATAGAAAATATGATAGAGGATAGGAGAAAAGAGTATTCAGGGGAACTTGTTTTAAGTGTGGTGGAGGACATAGAGCATTTGAATGTAATCAGGGAGAGACAAGCAGAAAGACAGAGAACAGTAGAAGAACAACCTTTGTTGAGGAGGATCATGCCGGATCATCTAATAAACCGGAAGAGGGAGAAGTGTTGGTGAATAGAAGAGCATTGTGTCAAAGTGAGATGGAGCAGGAACCGTTGTAGAGAAATAATTTGTTCTGAACTAGATGCAAGGTAGCTGGTAAATGTTGCAGGGTGATTGTTGACAGTGGAAGCTCCGAGAACCTGGTTTCTGAAGAAATGGTGACCAAATTGAAGCTGGAAAGATTGAAACACCCGAAGCCCTATTAGATAGCATGGATTCAAGATGAGCATAAGATACTGGTAAGTGAACAATGTTTGGTGAAATTGAAGATAGAAAATTATCATGATGAAGTTTTGTGTGATATCATGCCTATGGATGTATGCCATGTTTTGTTGGGAAGGCCTTGGTAGTATGATAGATAGGCTATTCATGATGGGAAGAATACATATACCATTGTTGCTAATGGGATGAAGCAGACTTTGTTGCCATTGGAAGATGTTCCTAAAGTTGAGATTTGTACGAATGCTAGAATTTGTTTGGTTGATGGAAGGAGATTTCTGGATGGACTGAGACATGAGAACATGTGCTATGCCTTGGTTCCTAAGAAGGTTGAAGACTTGAAGCATGTAGAAGAACAACCGGAGGAGATAAAGGAATTGCTGGCAGAATATGAAAATATCATTTCAGATAATGTACTTGCCACCTGTGAGGAGTATTAGTCATTGCATGGATTTGATTCTTGGAGCTAGTTTGCCTAATAAATCAACACACCGGATGACACTGACAGAGAATGAAGAGTTGAATAGACAAGTGCAAGAGTTGTTAAGGAAGGGTTTGATAAGAGAAAGCTCAAGTCCTTGTGCAATACCTACTGTGCTAGCACCTAAGAAGGATGGAGAATGGAGGATGTGTACAGACTCTAGAGCCATAATAAAAATCACATTGAAGTATAGATTTCCTTTGCCCCAGATGGATGACATTATGGATTGTTTGAGTGGAGCTAAATACTTTACAAAGATAGATTTGAAGAATGAATATCATTAGATCAGAATTAGAGAAGGGGATGAGTGGAAGACAACATTCAAGACAAATGAAGGATTGTATGAGTGGTTGGTGATGCCTTTTGGACTAACAAATGCATCGAGTACTTTCATAAGGCTGATGAATGAGGTATTGAAGAAATTCTTGGGTAGGTTTGTGATTGTCTATTTGGATGACATCTTGATTTTTAGTAAGACTAGAGAAGAACATTTGTTGCATATAAGACAAGTTTTGCAGAGGTTGAGAGAAGAGCAGTTGCTGATAAACATTAAGAAGTGTAGTTTCATGAAGGAAGAATTGGTATATCTGGGATTTGTGGTATTTGTGGATGGATTGAAGATGGATCCTAAGAAGGTAAGAGCAATTGTTGAATGGCCTACACCGGAAAGCATTGGAGAGGTAAGATCATTTCATGGATTGGCTAGTTTCTATCGAAAGTTCATTAGGAATTTTAGTTCTATTTGTAGTCCTATGACAAAAAAATGAGAGGGGATAAGAAATATTTTAGGTGGACATCTGGAGAAGACCGAAGTTTTGAGTTGTTGAAACAAAAGGTGACTGAGCAGCCTGTGTTGGCTTTACTGGACTTTAATAAGGTATTTTAGGTAGACTGTGATGCAAGTGGAAATGCAATTGGAGCAGTATTAAGTCAAGAAGGAAGACCAGTAGCTTATTTCAGTGGGAAATTGAATGATGCTAGGAGAAGGTATTCAGTGTATGACTAGGAGTTTTATGCCATAGTTAAGCCTTGAAGAAGTGGAGACATTACTTGTTACCTAAGGGTTTGTGTTGTATACAGATCATCAGGCATTGTAGTATTTGAATAGTCAAGGTAAGTTGAATTAGAGACACATGAGATGGGTGGAATTATTGCAGAGTTATACTTTTGTTTTGAAACATAGTAGTGGAAAGTCAAATAGAGTTACTGATGCTTTGAGTAGGAGAAGGAATTTCTGGCAGAGATGAGAGTGGAGGTATTAGGCTTTGATGAATTGAAGAACTTGTATGAGGAAGACCCAGATTTTGCAGAACCTTGGAGAGTTTGTAAAGAACTAGTGTTGGAGGATAGGAGTCAGTGGTTGGATTATTTCATTCAGGAGGATATGTTGTTCAGAGGGAATCAGTTGTGTATACCTCGGAGTTCAATGAGGGATAGCTTGGTGAAAGAAAAACATAGTGGAGGATTGGCAGGACACTTTGGAATTGATAAGACAATAGCATTGGTAAGTGAGAATTACTTTTGGCCACATATTCATAAGGATGTTAGGAAATTTGTGCGGAGTTGCAGAGTTTGTCAAGCTGCAAAAGGGAGTAGTCAGAATGTTGGATTGTATAAGCCTTTGACAATTCCGGAGAGACCTTGAGAGGATATTAGCATGGATTTCATACTTGGCTTGCTAAAGACATAGAGAGGTAATGATTCTATATTTGTGGTGGTGGATAGATTTTCTAAAATGGCACATTTCATACCTTGTAAGAGGACGACAAATGTATTACATGTAGCAGACTTGTTTTTCAAGGAAGTGGTCAGATTGCATGGATTACCTAGGAGTATTGTTTCAGACAGAGATACAAAGTTTGTTGGATACTTTTGGAGGATGCTTTGGAAGAAGTTAAAGACAGATTTAAAGTTTAGTTCTACTTTCCACCCACAAACTGATGGACAAACAGAGGTAGTAAACAGGAGTTTGGGGAATTTGCTGAGATGTTTGGTTGGGGAGAAGACCGGAAGTTGGGATCTAGTCCTTGCACAAGCAAAGTTTGCTTACAATAATTCAGTGAACAAGAGTACCAGAAAGACACCTTTTGAGATTGTTAGTGGAGTTCATCCTAGAGGTATATCAGACTTGTGAGACATCAGTAAGGAAGATGAAAGGAGTGCAGAAGCAGAGGAATTTGCAGAATATATGAAGAAGTGCATACTCAAGTAAAGCAGCAATTGGAAGATATGAGCCAAAAGTATAAGGAGCGAGCAAATGAAAAGAGGAGATATAAGGAGTTCGAAGTTGGAGATGAAGTGATGGTGTATTTGAGGAAGGAAAGATTTCCAGTTGGCACATACAATAAGCTCAAGATGAGGAAGTTTGGACCCTGTAAGATTTTGAAGAAATTTGTTTCAGGAAATGCGTATGAAGTAGAGTTATCAAATGGCGTGGTTATATCACCTATATTCAACATTGCAGATCTACATCAGTACCATGAAGCCGAATTCAGTGAAGACAGTAAAGCAAAATTAGAGAAACAGTTTCCTAAACAACAATCAGATGAGATAGAAGAGATTTTGGATATTAGAGATGGGAGGAAAACGCGTGGAAGATAGTACAAAGAATATCTTGTAAAGTGTGGAAAGGTAAACCAATGGAGGATTCTTCTTGGATTTCTCAGGCTGAGTTAGACCATATTGGTTTTCCTTTAACCCCAACAAAGTGAGGATCTCACTTTTCAAATAACCCTGGATATCTGATGCAGGAGCATCCTTGGTTCTTTGCAATCCTGCATCAACCAAAAATATTTTCATTTCAGTTTTGTTCTTGTTCAGTTCAAGTTGGCAGATTCAGCATATTTGCTCTCTGGACCCTACGGATCTATGTTTTCATCATGGACATGTTCATTTTCCTTATCCCAAGATTTCAGAATGATTGGATCTTTTTTCGGCAAGTTATCGCTTCCGGATTGTTTGACAGTTTCTAGAACAGAGCACTGAAGCAGTTTCAAGCCTAACGGCTAGTTTTGTCTCTTGTGGATCCTTCCTGTAACTTGCGGATCCTCGTGGTGTGTTTTGAATTGTCTTGTGGAGTGTCCCCGACCTTAATTTAGGTCCACACTTCATCCTATGCACCTGTCGAGGAGAAATTCAAATTTAAGGCCGACCTATTTCATGCACACGTTATGTTTCCTTCATCGGAGATTGTAATGATCTTTGGCCGACGCGGAAGATTCTAGATCTCAGGATGTGATATAAATCATTGTAACAGATCATTAGAAAAAAAGTAGATAGATATTGGATTTTGATATGTAAGATTTCAGCTCGTATTAAGGAGCATGTTGGAATACTGTATTTCGAGCATGTTGTATTAGGCTTGTGAGCCCAATTTGTGAACCCGGATGTTGCCGGCTGATTGTAATTGAAATTTTTGATAATATGAAAGTTTAAATCTACATTTGCCTCCATATTCTATGTGGCTTCTGTTGTGTAACTCTTGTTGCACGGTCCAGATTGTTCTCTTTGAGGACCCTCCTACTGTGACTGCACCGCAAATAGAATATCCAATAAGTATATGGCTATTTTTCAAGACCCTCAAATATAGATATAGTTGGATATGGTAATCATATATATATATATAGTTCACATACTTGGATTCAACTGAGACTTTGTCAAACCAAAAGTTTTCCTACTTGGCAAAAACTTAACTCAAAAAAAAAACTTATATTTCTTGAAAAAGTATAATTTTAATGCAAAATATAATTGCAAAATGTATCAAATGAGTCTAGGGGGGCTTAGGGATAGCAGCACTAGTGGGGTTTGGGAGCAACACCCCTAGTGGTGTTGAGGGGTAGTGCCCCTTGTGGGGGTCTAGGGTTAGCACCCCTTATGAGCTCAAGGGGTAGCACCCCTAATGTGCTTGTTGTTGTGGACCGTGGTACAAGATGAGGAGGGGTTTAGCCTTGGCCACTGGGCCCAAATGTACGCTTTAGAGGCCACACAAAACTAGTAGTTGGCATATACTTGCCACTTTTTTGCCTTGTGACTTGCTGAAAACTTAGTCTCCAAAGATTGTGAGTTAGAATCAAGAGTACTTGCCTAGGGAAAAATTCCACAAGTACTTGGTGAGTGAGTTTGTATACTTTGTATATAATTATATAATATTAATATAATAAAATTAAGTATATTCAAATTAAAAAATATTAAACTAGAATTAATACAAATTAAATATATTATAATATTAGAATATAATATATTATTTTATAATATTATAATTTTATTCATAATAAACACTCAACTTATTAAATTTAAATACTAACAAAAAGTATTAAATACACCTAGTTGGAGCATTAACTATATTTTGTAGCAAGTTTTGGTTTTGTTATTAGATTTTCAGTCTTTTCAATTAAGTCATTATTGTAGAGAAGCAAATCAATTGGTTGATAGTCTTGCAAATTTGGCCTGCGACTCTTCTGAGAGGGTCACATTGTTGAAGGAAAATGATTTATCTAAATTCCAATGAGCGTAGGCCCCAAAGTATGGGATCCTTCTAACAATTGTTTGGCTGTAATGGTATGTATATAGCCCCATTTTCGGGTTCCCTTGTGTTGGCATTGACCTTGCGGATGTGTGTCAATGTGATCAGAGGAGTTATTTGATGATTCCAATGAGCTCAAGAGGTATGGAGGACTCATATGCCACTTTTCGAGGTGATTTTTGGATTTTGGTGTGCTCTCCAAGATTCTTGGAGAGGGCGTCTATTTATAGGAAGTCACCCAGTTGGCTCCAATTATCATTATTCTTCATTAAGATCACTCTAGTGTAGTCAATTTTTGATTCCGATGCATTCCGACAATTTTTCGTCAAATGGTTGTATTAATGGCTTTATTTTAATCATTTTACTAAGGTCGCCAAATATTAATTAAAATATTTATAAATCACCTTAGTGTTATAGCTTGTCGGAATTGGGATGAAATGTTTTATATCTTGGATGTAAGAAAACAAGGACCTTGCTTGTCACAATATTATTATCCAAAAGGGTCTTTTGGAGCCAAAAAGGAGTTATTTTTATTAATATTGAGTTTTTAAATATAACTTTTCGAAAGTTCGGTGGAAAAATGTATAAAAGAAGGTTTGGAGAGCTCATTTGGATATGCTTGAATGTTATTTTGGATATGACCCTTGCTGCTTTATGACTGGTTTCCATCGCTTTTTGAGGACGAAAACCCTCGGAAGGAATAGTAGCTGCAGGAGTGAAAGATCTCCCAAGGTTGCTTGCTGAAGGCTTCATTCAAAGGTCTTGCTGGAGCTTATTATCGCATATTTTAAGAGTTTGTTTGTTTGCAAATTAGAGGTTTGTTTCGGTGATCTATGCACAAGGAATATATTGCAGATTGGTGTTGTTTGTGAATGCCTTTATTGCTGGTTGCTGGCTGTACCATTCCTTCAACCAGGCCGTACCACGTTGCACTATTTTGGGAAGAATTTGGATGCCATTTGCATTGCTATTTAGCTCTTGGGATTCGAGTGTGTTTGCTGGAGGAAAGAGAGGACTTCATTTGCTATTATAAACTGGAGATAACACTCTCCAACCACCATATTCCATTCATTTCTGGCCGTACCATCCAAGGAGGGAGGCGTGCGAATTATGGAGCAAAGCGCCCCATTTTGGGAGTTGGGTATTGTTTAATTTGAGGCATCGTATTGTTTGTTGCTGCTGTATATCATTTGGAAAATGGTTGAACATTGTATCGACTCCATTTTGGAGCTATTTGTGGCATCTAATTGGCTGTATTATTTTATATCAGACCTGCAATCTATGAACAGCGAAATGGGTAATGTTTCTATTGTGATTTTAACGATTAATCTACATCTGGGTATTTGCCAATATTTTGTTTTAGCAACTGGGTATTTGGTTTATGGTTATTTCTGCTTTATTTATGCATTTTCAAACAAGCAAAAACACAAAAAGTTACAACAGCAGTATTCAAAAAATAAAATAAAAAAATGTACAAAAAGAGGGTGGTCATTACATATAGGCTTAGTGGGACTGATCAGATTTTTGTTTGCATCATAATATTTTAATCTGTTCATCAATACCTTTGTTTGTGGGAAAAAGATCATATTTGCAAAGTTGGTATTTCAAGGATTATAGGCGGCATATGTTTCTTTGGAGGCTTGAAGTCCCATCATGTATCTTGATCTATGTTGCAGGGTTCGTACCCGCAGGCCCCGAACCCGGTTCGGGTACGCACCCGGTTTGGGTTCGTCTGTGGGTACGTGCTGGGTATGCATAGGGTGCGCGCCCAGCACTGGGTTCGCCGGTTCGTTGGTTCGCTAGCGAGCAGCGCGACCAAAAGCGAACCCATGGGCCAAGTTAAAAAAAAGGGCCCAAACTTGATTAAAAAACATTTTTAAAATTTTTTTTTTCCTCCTAACCCTAAAACAGCATTGATCATTTCATAGTATGATACTTGATCATTGATCATTTCATAGTGATGATTTCCATTGTGATAATTCAATGTGTAATGCAGAGGCAAATCTGGGAATCAATACTAAGCCATTCCAACTTTCAAATATGATTGATACACAATAGATACCTACTCAAAAATTAATATCAGACCTGTACATACTCAGAATAACCAACAAAGAGCAGATCACAGTATTCCAAAACTATGCCAGACCACAGCAATACAAACTGAGCTTATATTTGCAGCAGATACATTACATACAATGACCAGAATTGACAGCAACCTCAAAAATTTGCAGTAGATAATAGTACAACAGATAATCAGCATTACAACATTACTATCCACTCCATAGATACTAACAGTAAATCTGATAACCCAAATCTGAAACATATTACTCAATATTGGACTGAGTTTACCAAGCATATTTAGAAATACATATTCAGACTTATTGCAAGAACTTCCTGTGTTATGTTTAGAGCTGATGTATGAAGTTAATCCACAGAAAATTAACAGCAGATAGAAGAAAGTCTGTACTCAATCTGAGACAAGGTTATAATCTTTTACAACTTCTCACAGTCTATTTGTAGCAGCAAATACATTGATTTATAACACCAGATAATAGAATGAACAACAGTTACAAGTAATACAATGAGTTTATAAATATCTCAGACCTGGGAATGTGTTTGCCAGGGTAAATGTATGATGAATCTTGCTCGATCAATGATCAATGATTGTGAATATTTATCTTTGGCATTTGGCATTGATCAATGATCAAGTATCATACTATGAAATGATTTAGTTTTACAATTCTGTATATTTCTCTTTTTTTGTATATATATATATATAGTATATACATATACACACATGTACCCATACGTACCCAAACCCCTAAAAAAAAATTTCACGTACCCACGTACCGGGTTCTCGTACCCGCACCCGTCCCCGAACCCGAACCGGTAACTTAGATCTTGATGGCTCCAATGCATGTGCAATGATTAAAAGCAAAGGTGGCAAGGTGTAACCTATCCATTATGGCAAGTTGGTGTTTTAAAGCGTGTGAATCCCTGTTTATCCGGCAACCACCCCATTTGGCGTTCATTCTTCGCATCATGTTTGTGAGTTGGTGGTTTTTGTTTTGCTCGAGCATCCATGGAAATCGAGCTGATTAATAAGAGAGTTTTCATGCTCATTCCAAAATTGGAGTATCCAGAGTTTGGGAGCTTCTCTTTTGAAATGTTGAAGAAAATTTTCAAGATCAATGGCTCGTGTGTGGAGATGGCAATTTAGGTGGTTTTAGGTGACCAAATTTAGAATGTGACTTCACGATTGTTGTATCCCTCTCATGTAGTGTGTTGCTTCTTGTCTAATGCCATGGATCTCCTTTAGAATTATGGTTAGTTGCTCAATTTGTAGTGGATTATGGTAAAGATAAGTTCTACTTCTTTTTGGGCCTTTCCCTAAATAATGCTATTTGGGAATATGACCTGCATAACGGAAAATTTCTGGTTGGGGGTTTGTTTAGACATAAGGATTTAAAGAAATTTTTTGGTTTCTTGTGTGTTTACATTGCTTTGAAATGGGCATTGCATGAATGTGATGAATCCGTGGTGGAAAATGCAATAAATGCGCATAAAAAAGAATTGGGCTCTCTATTGTGTGGAAAAATAATGGAGGTGTAAAGCAATGCTGGTTCTACTCACTCATGTCGCTCATCCTCCGTTGGTTCCTGTTACAATGGCTTTGGCTGAAGAAGAAGGGCATTCAAAAAATATGTAATTTGTGTCCTCTTTTTAGGTGTTATACTATTTTGGTAGGGTTTTGTTGAAGCCACTTTCTTTGGTATGGCTGTTATAGTTTTGTTTGGTGGGTCTTTTGTTTTTGATGCAGCGTTTTCTTGGTTGTAGGGTTGACAGGACTCTCATCTGTTCTGGGTTTTGTTATGGACATATTTCTATATATCTTTTATTATTAATATGTGGTTCGGTTTAGGCCTCGGGCTTTTTATCTAAAAACAAAATTAATAATAAATGATATTAATCTTTATTTTTTATTATATATAATGATATTAAATCGAATTTACTTTTTTTTAATAATGATATTCAACCTCAACAAAAAAAGACATATTGAGAGGTATCATGCCAAGTAGGCAAAGATTCCAAAGGATGATTCCTTCAACCTAATTGTAGTGTTCCACCTTCATTTTTTGTTGTATCACCGAGTGTAGGTATGCATGTAATTTATTTTCACAAAATCTAAATTGTATCAGTGGTTTACCTCTTGCACAAACAAACAAAAGCTCAGAACCCTCCATTGGTGTGGAGCATTTTGCATGCCACACAGGTCATATCAAGTAGGCAATTATGGCATGGCTTTAAACAAATGAAAAAATAATGTTTAAAATCCTACTAGATAGAAAAATCGTAGGTCAATGTCAAAATCAGAAAGAAACGGTAAAAAATAATTAGAACTTGTCATAAGCACACGAATTCAACATTTTTATTGTGTTTTATTCATGATTATATGGGAAAAATTCAATAAACAAACACTGATTATGAATTATTCAAAAAAAATCATGAAACTCAACAATATGTGATTTCGATAATTAATTGCAATTTTTGCTTCTATGATTGTAATATATGAAGGCAACAATTTTGTAACACTATTTCCCTTCATATATATGCTATTTTTTTTTTTTTTGAGTAAGTTGCTATTATGGGGGTAGCACCCTTTTCAATAAATTTAAGACATTACAGTATCTCCTGAGTAGGAGATTGGAATCTCCAATTTGTGGACGATGATGGATTAAATAGCGAATAACTTCAGAGACCTCAAGGGCCCCTTCAACTTGTTCAATGGACAAGGCCTTCTTCATGTGAGCAACGTAGAAGTTGAATACTTCCATGTCCTTTTCAATGCCTTATGGAATTGTTGAAGCTCCTCACTACGTTGAACAACTGCAATATTAAAGACCCCTGCAATGTTCCATTTTGTGGAGACATATCTTGGGCTTTAACGGCACTAGCCATTGCATCCTTTATATGTTGGAGAAGGAGCCCGTCTGCAGCAATGTGGCACCAATGTTTTTTCCCGAAGATCATTGCAATCCAGAAGAGTCTCCACCAATGTGGCGTCATGAACATGTTCATTACCAAGAATTCTTTTGCCTATGGTCTTCGGAATGACATCTTCCTCCCGTGCACTTTTGATTTTGAATACTCTCTTTAGCTGCGTTGGGATATCCGTGCCATCACAGGGACAAACAATACAATTGATTTGCATTTTTAAGTGACGAGTCTTGAAAAGGGCGGACCTATTTATCACAGTCTTGAGTGATGTTCCAGCTCAGTGAATCTTAACGAATCTCCTAAACGGGAGTGTTGCTGAGATGATAATTACCAATGTTGATCTATAATCATCCTTGTTTGATCTAGGCCATTCAAAAGAGTTAGGTCATAGTGATATGTCATCCCAAGGATGGTTCAAGAATGTGATTCTTTCACTCTTTGTCATTTTGCAGGCTTTGTTAGCCAAAAAATCCGCCATGCAATTGCCTTCACGGAAGCAGTGGGATATTGAAACATTCCCCATTCCATCGAGCAGTTCCCATATTGACTCGGCTGTGTTTCTTAATTTCCAGTTTATCACTCTTCTGTTCCATATAGAGTTTATGCATATTAGAGAGTCTCCTTCAATATCTAGGTCTATGAGTTTCTCTTTTTTACAGAACTGCAGTTCTGTTAGCAGTGCCATAAACTCGGCTTCGTTGTTAGTGCCTATAGGTATTTTTTTTGGAAACGACCCATATCAGTTGACTTTTGTTGTTCCTTATGGCAATCCCGACTCCAGAAATGCCTGGATTTCCCTTTGCAGCTCCATCAAAATTTGTTTAAGTCTGCTCCTTGGAAGTGGAAACCATTTAATGGTTTTCCAACATAAATTGGAATTTGAAAAATTGGTGCAGAACTTCTGTGGGAGACATTGAGATTTGAGAGTCCTATTTCTTCATTATGTCTCCATCCTAGCTGGTAAATGGTTTATTGGTTGTTGCATTCGTTTTGGCCATTACTACTTCACATATTCCTTTCTCTATCTTATTTATTACCATTTCCACACAGTTTTTCTTTTTTATTGAATATCCTGTTATTCCTTTCTTTCCAAATTTTCCAGATTAAGAGTGATGGACTTGATCCCATATGCCTTCCCACACTGAGGGCCAAGTTTTCAGCCAACTTATGAACATATTATAAATATCATTTGCCATGTTGCCTTGCCAATTCAAGCTACTACATAGCCAATGCCAGCATTGAGTGGTGAAGGGGCAACATATTAGCAGATGGTTGGCAAATTCCTCATCTTATTTACATAATACACATCGAGATGGCCCAACTACACCGATGGTATCCTCAGAGGATCCTCTCGTGTATTGCTGTCCATGCAAAGGCACCAGCCTTAGGAAGAATCCATTTTCTCCAGCATAATTTTGAAGCATACATATACTTTTTTATGTTTATATATTTTATATTAATTTAATAATTAATAATATATTTAATGTTTCTTATTTTACTAATATATTTTCATATTAAATTTGTTGTTTATATATATATCTATATGGGGCCAAACCTGGTCATACTGAACCTGGGAAAAAAATTGCAGAGCCCAAACCCGGGAATTATTTTTCTGCTGAATCCAAACCCAAACTGGTAACATAGAGATTAATCAAAATGGTTTATATTAGTGCATCTGCACATTTAAAATCAATAGAAATCATCATATTGCTATTCATTGAGAGCATCAATGCAATCAGCTAGTTCTTAACTTCTTTGGAAGGACAAACAGTGCAGGTGCTACTCTCACTGGCTGCACCATGCAAATGACAGTGTGGTGGCCTTGTGCCCCTCATCCTTGATCAAGAGATTCAAGACTAAGGAAAGCTGTTAGTTAGGATTAGTTCAATTTAATTAATTTAAAAAACTATTTTTGGGTCTCAGACAGATTCTCCCTAGGTTTGTCCAGGGTCCTGGTCTGAGCCCCTGGATTCGGTCTGGGTGCATTCAGACATGTCTGGGCTGAATGTAGAGGCCCAGGGCAGGACCCTAGGTGAACCTTGGGCAGAACTGGACCAGGATCAGTACCTAGTCTGAATTAATTCATGCTTGGTCAGGTTTCCTGCAGAAACTGGTAATGTAGAGTAGAAGATAAAATCATCTATTTAAGGCCATGTTTAAACTACTGTCCATGTTTTTATTCACAGGATATTTGAGATGATCTACCCCAAAACTGTATTCCAATTATTTCATTCTTTCCGTAGAATGCAGTACTGAGTTTGTTTTTTCTAATGCAGTAAATGTTTTCTGTTTGGTTTTATGAGATAATGTTCTTGTACAGGTTTATCATTGAACAGAAATTTATGCCATGAAATTAAATTGAAATTACCCAATAGAATTACACATACACAGAGATAAACGATGAACAGCAACTCAGTATAAGAACAAGTATGTCTCTGACCTTTCTTAGTTGGAAACGATTGAACACCAGAGAGACAGTAAATCTGGGTACGCCCAAAGCAAGAATTCTTCCTTATAGCTCGAGCTGGATTAATTCAAACAGTGTCAATGTCTAATAGGCATGGCATATCAACAAGTGTTCTGTAGAGTCCTTTATCTTCAAAGTAAACACCACTCCACTGAAAGACCATCTCCTCACAACCACAACTGAGGATTGACGGCACCAGCAACCTCAATAGAATTTCAAAATGCTCACAGACGATAGCCTTCAGCCATGATAAATGCTCAGAATGAAGGCACACCCCCGATAGATACACAGAATAACACTTCAAGAGATTCTGGACCGTAATCACGATTCCAAACTATGTGGGTGAGATATACAGCAGGAATAAAATACGAACCAGACTGGATTCCGAAACCTTCCAGGCATCAAACGTAACTTGTTAGAAATTTAGTCACGAACTTGGGAGATGTCTTCAACCACTCCAAAGCCATCAAGATAGCTTTTGCAGTCGCCTGAATCCCGTTTTTGCTCCTAGCACCATTCCTCCGTCGTTTTTTGCAGTCGCCTGTTGAATACAACTTAAAATTGCTACTACCCGTTCTTTCACGTGTTTTCTGTACGCCCAAGAACTAATTTTTCACGGGTATTTCCCGAGTCTATATCACAGCTCGAGTTTCTTAGTCGCCTCCAGATTTCATCATCATTCATCCCGTCAATACCCTGTTTAAGCTTCTAAGGCCATCCAAGAAACTATACTCTCCTGTTAATCTTCCTTTCCAACTTCTACTGAGTGCTTAGACGTCTTGAGATTCAACTTACTCTTCTGCAAGTGATTCTTGTAAAGGATGAGTCGATATTCATTTGTTAGCTTTCCAACGTGACACAGCTCTGAAACGGAAGCTTCTGAAAGCGATTTTCAATGAAGAGCTGAACCTATCGAACCATTTCACAAATATGGTGAATGCTTAGTAATTGCCCTGGGGGCATCTTTCAGTTCTGAAGGCAATCTCTCCTCCATAAAACGTCTCTTCCATTAGAGAAGGAAAAAATTCCAAAATCCGTCCAAACCAAAATCTTCTGCATAACCTGCCATCGACCCAGCAGTTTTCCTTTCTTTACCTTCCGAATGTAACTGACATTTTCCTATTTGTAACATTTCTTGAATTCTAATTTCAAAGTCTTTTGATTAAAATGTTTTCTTTTAATAGTGTGCACCTAAAGGACCTTTATTTTTAAACATTAGATATCTTATGTCCAAAAGGTCTTAATAAATTAATGCTTTAATTAAATTTAATAAAATAAATCAAGCATTAATTAACTATGCTTAATTCTGAGTAAGCTAAAGGGGGGACATTACAATATTCTTCTTAAGATGCCCCAACTAGGCAAGGATTAATGTTCAAATTTTTCCACTGTCAGTTTGTCACTATCTGCTCTATTCAGTGAAAAGAGCAGGCTGCAGTAGCATGGATTTTTCAGTATTTGAAGAAAGCACACTAGCTCAAGCTTAGTCAAAAAGTGAAGTTTGATCAAATTTCCTATGCTGACAAGAGAGCCACTAGGGAAGATTATGCCTCCACTGTTTGTAAAACAACCAGGAAAGATTTGAAATTTTTAGTTTCTGAGAAAACCGATACAGACACAATCATCTATCATGTAAGTGCTTTGTAGCTCAACGAGATTGAGATTACAGATTAAATTTGTTTTGCATTAGGAGAGCAATATATAATGGATCAAATGCAACAAGGCCACACTATGCATAGTTATTTGTGTTTACTTTGGGTAATAATTCTATATATGTATGTTTTGACCTTTGATTTCATGTTCGGCAAAAGAAAATATATATATTTTGCTCTGGTTTCCGTTTGATTCATCTGTTGGAGGAGTTTTCAAGCTTTATGTGAAAACACATTTAGATAAATGAACTTGCAACTAGTTGAGAAACAATCATCAAGTCTTCTAGATGGTCCAAACTTGAAATATTTAATACAACTGTTTAGTAGTATATGACATTTTGACTTGTTTGTGCAGGGGATGTAGGAAGTGTGTACTTTGGTCCCAATCACCCTATGAAGCCACATCGACTTTGTATGACACACCATCTGGTGCTTTCTTATGAGCTTCACAAGAAGATGGAGATATATGTCTGTCCAAATCTTATACCATTCCCTTTCTCTTTCGCAATGTTTCTTGCTTTCTATGAATAAAATTTATCCCATCTTAATGTGGCCTCTTGCGGATGTTCTATTGCAGCGACCCCACAAAGCATATCCAGTAGAGCTTGCTCAGTTTCATTCAGCAGATTATGTGGAATTTCTGCATCGGATAACACCTGATACTCAACACATGTTCACAAAGGAGCTACTGAAGTGTAAGGCCTATGTGTCTTAGATAACATAAATTGCAACAAGATTTCCTTCTCGAATGATGGGTTTTTCAAGTGAGGCACAGTTGTTTAGGTTGGGGCAGGTTTCAATGCACAGTGCCACTTTATTTGGGATAATTTTTTTTGGGAAAA
>VDFB02330644.1:0-39865 GCA_007258455.2 Sequoia sempervirens
ATAATTTTATAAATAGTTAATATATTTATTTATTAAATTGATTTAATATCATTTTTTTGATACAATTAAATATTTTATTTATGTTAGAAAGCCCAGGTTACAAGATGCAATGCATAAATCTGAAAACTAGCCTATATCAGACAAATTAAACTTGACTTCCATGTAGATTACCCTGGAGCTAGAAGAGAGTGATGTAGACATACATACATACATACAATAATTGCATAATGAAATGATATTTGATTAGCAATTAATATATAATAAGATTCCCTTAGCAATCTATTTTGAATTTATAGAAGTGTTTACAAATAGGGAGGTCGATCAACCTTCTGGGTTCACAAGATAGGAGGTACTGGCTTTCCCTTCATCAAGTATGCCATCCCCAAGATGTAGCGCTTGTGGGGCCGAGAGATGTATGAGTGCTCCTGGGCTTGTTGAGGTAGGCAGTCTTCATGCATCTTATCAAGCACACCATCCCCGAGATGCAGTGCTTGTGGGTTGGGAGGTGAATGAGTGCTCCTAGGCTTGATCAAGGAGGATGGAGCGCTTCCAAGGTGGATTGAGGGATGGTCTGGACCTGAGATCTTGCCATATTCGTGGGCCAGGAGGTGGATGAGTGCTCCTGGGCTTGAGGGACTTCTCAAGTATGCCACCTTGAGATGTGTTGGCTATTTTTAGCGAACCAATTAGGTCTTAGAAGACACCTATGAGTTTTCCAAATTCAATTCTCGATTACTTGCAAGACAAGTGGCCAACCAACGAGGTAAAGCGTTTATTACTTTACCTCCTGCACTTCGGGCTCTACAAGACCCAGGAGGGTATTCCCACATTGTAAAATATATCACTCATTTCAACAATTCACACATACACTGTAAATTCAGGTAGACAGATTCTCACTAGTAGCAAATAAGATGAAATTACTCAAGAAGGTGGCAATTCCTTGAGTTAATTGTACATCTGAAGCTGAGAACATAAAATAACAAAGGGTAGATCAACGATTATTTAAAAGATTGCTCTCAAGTTGGGTGATTGAAACCACAAGAAAGACTTAATGGGTTAAAGATCAGTGCCATTATCTATAGGCTAAGAGTCTGCACAAATTGAAACATAAGGCGAATTTAATTTTGAACACTCAAGATCTAATGATATCACTTTGTAACTCATAAATCTATAACCAAGCACTAAATACTACTTATCAAATCCAAACGACTTAGTATTTGAATTCATGATTTAATTCAAGCATTTTAACTTACTCCATGAACAAGAGCTAAAACTAAAGCATACATCAAAGCAGAAGACAATGAAAATTAATGAAATGATCCTTGATCAGTATTTTCATTAATAACTTGTATACAAAATCAAAATGGAGAGACTATAGACTCGGAAAATCTCCATTATCATTCAAATGTGTTTAGAAACCATACATTTAACTAAATCTGCTGTCTAGGCTCAAAACATTAGATAAGACTCAACATATTTGCTCTGTGTTTTTTTTTAATTCTCACAATGTAGCTCTAGAATTTCAACAAAAGATCCACACAAATGGCCTTGAATTCCCTTTTATAGAATAAGGGAGCAAAACAAGCCTCAGGCCAAATGTACACATGTTGTATTTCAATTGGACTGCTACAAGGCATATTCCCTAATTCAGTTATATTTGCATTTCATCAAAATGGAGGGAATACATATAAGACAAAGAATATTTACATTCGCAATAGAGAGCAACTTTTCCTTTCAAAAGCACATGTCAAAAAGGATTATCTTCTTCATTGTTGCGCATCCAATTCATCAAGCAAGATGACAAAATGATGTAGACCAAAGGTGAATCAACATCCTAATCAGCACTCTACATCGTCAACAACCAATAATTCCCTGTGAAGCATATGTTTTACATTGTAATCTCTGAGGCCAAACCTGTACAATACATGACCCATTATATGCTTCACATTCAGACTTACCAACCCACTCTACCAACCAATACCCTTCCCCATTCTTCATATTCTTCATCAGACGACAAGTAGAAGTCGATGATTCTATCCAATGTTTTCTTGTATGGGGAATATTTGGTTATCACCAAGTTGGATTCCTTGTCAAAATCCTCCAGAAAGCTGACAATAAATGTCAACTTTCCCAAAGTGTCATTAAAATTATTAATGTCCACTTGCAGATTTCTCTCACCTCGAAGTCAATAACCTCATCCATCTCCCTCTTCCAAACTTGCAATGGTTTCAACTGATCATTATTGAACTGAATATCAGGCAATGGTGACAAATCAGTTTGATTGTACTGAATTATTAATTTTCTTATCTTCTGCTCCAGAGGGGCAATTTATCCCTAGAATTTCTGCTCACTCAACTCACATACAAAGTTATAAGTTGGAAGCACAGTGGGGTACCTATCCTCTTGATGACTAGCTCCAATTGCTATCTGCTTCAACTTCTCAGCCCTGGGGGTCCACTTACTCAAAATTGGCAAGGCTAACTCATGATCCCTTTGAAACAATTCCCTTGCTCGCATCATCAAAGCATAGTTATCATGCACACTATTCAGCTTGGCCTGAATCTTCTCATTTAAGTGCTTCAGGACAATATGAACAATCTTTGATACATTTTCATACATGGTGTCCTGAGCCTTTTTCAAGCAACTTCTTGTATGTTTCAACTTGTAAAAGTAGTTGCTCCCTCATAGGTTGATCAAATGAGCTGGAACCTGGTGTACTCAATTCTCCTACTGAAAGTGGCTCTTGCCCTGAGCTATATGGCACCAATGCTAAAGTCTGTCCCTATGGTGAAGGTGGGGAAGATACAATTGGAGATGATGGAGGTGGATGACTTGAACTGCCTTGGGCATATTCACTCTGCATTTCTCCCCTTTGTTTATAAAATGCTAACTCAGTCTCCAACACAACTACTTTTCGCTGACTATTATCATACTCACTGAGAAGCCCATGGTACTTGTGCTTAAAGTCATCGCTCTCAAGGGTAAGGTGCTCAACAGTTGCTTTGGTGAACTTGTTAACATTGACAGCCATGTCTGCTGCTTCCAAAGCAGGAGTATCAACAACTCTTCTCACCATTAGTTGTCCTCTGATATCAGATGGCTCAACAAGTACTAGTTTTCTAGATCTTGAGGGCAATGACCAAATTGCTAATGCATCCCAATCTTCACTAAATGCGGATCTTCTAAGTGCCATATCCATTTCCTCATCTGTTTCCATCATGGGCGCCTTAGCCTTCCTTATGGCATCTAGGACTATAGCATCAAGAATGGTCCATTCAGGTAGCACTATCACTCCACACTTCTTCACAAGTTCTCTTCCCTCCTAGGATGTGAGCTTTTGAAATTCCTCTTTCATAATGCTCCTAACATTGGCCTGGATAACGCTCTTAGGCAATTCAGGATGTAAGCTCCTTTCAGTGGCCACCTTCTCTGCATATGTAGCAGCTTTGGATTTCCACCAAAATTCTTTGAATGCAGATGTCTCAACAAAGGAGTCATCCTCCATAAATTCCTTGCTAGCTTCAATTCTTAGGTCATCTGCACTGTTTAGGCCACTGATATCAAGTTTCCCCAATCTAAGACTACTCTCCCCCGAACTTGAAGCGATTTCCATTTCAGAGGGAGGCATCCCCTGTTGCATATCTTCAGGAGTGACATAGATGTCATCCTCATCTGTATCAGAGTATTCTACAACTCCTCTTGCCTCAATTCTCTGCTTCTTTGGAGGTGGTTGTTCAAGATGAACGGGACTTCGAGGAGGTGAGTCAAGATCAATCATAGGTACAGGATCTTGTGTAGGAGGAGGAGGTGGTGTACTCACAGGAGCATCTATCATTGGTTCCTTAGCAGTGCTAGAAGTGGGTAGGCTCTGCTCTTCATCCACTGATTTCATTCTCCGAGTGTAAATCCTCAATTGTTTAGGAGGTTGATATGTAGGCCTTTCCTCCAAACGCCTTGAAGTGCTTCCTTCAGTTACCCTTGCTTTCCCCTTATCTGTAACTTTGCGCCGTTCCCTCAACATGCCCACTACACTCTCAAAATTATCCATGACATACATAACTTTGCCATATTCATTGGGTATGTTTGGCAAAGGATCATACTGGGGATTTTTCTTTCTTTTTTCTTCTACCATTTTCCTGTAGGCAAGATACTTCGCCTTTCTCTCATCCTGCTCTTCAAACTTGAAAATATTCTTGATAACATCCTTAGGATAATCAAAAGCATGTATAAAATTCCCCAGTCTCTTCTCTTCTTTCAACCTAGTGATAAAGCCCTCAGGATCATGATTCCTTGAGTGCATAGTTTGTAATCTGTAAGGTGCCGGCAAATGTACCAATTGCTGCCATGCCCCCTTTGTTAGAACAAAATCAGCAAACACTGTCCATTCAGGGAGAAATGATCCCTTCCTTGTTGCCTCTAGTAGGTGCACTGTTTGGGAGGCTCCCAATTGCCTCATGATTTCAAGGAATCCTATTATTGGTGGCACATCCCTTGGTTGGACATATGGGTCCATACCACTGCCATATACCCTAAAAATTGTTTTGTTAGGATATAAGATCAAATCTCCCCAGTTGTGACTTAGGTTCAAATCTGGCCGCATCTCCATGGGTCTTAAGAACTCATGAATTTTCCTAGGAATTCTAGGTGGCTCATATATAAGAGACTTTATCTTTGATGCAAAGACATTTCGAAATATCACAAAATTATATTTCATATCATCCCTGTCCAAAATTCGGGTCCAACACTGAACAGGCAAATCAACTCCTGCTTCATTCCTTCTCAAGGTTATGTCTTTCTCAAAGATCTTCCGTCCTTTATTCAAAAACATGTGCATTAATAGTGAGTACCCTAGAATTTCACCCACAACTTTCCCTCCTTCAATGCAACCAGACCATTGTCAATGTGCTCTGCTAGATAAGTACCATAGTCATAGACAATGCTATATGCTAGATGTTGTATATGTGTAGCCAAGTGGCTGTACTCTCTCTACAATGTGTCTAGTGGAGTGAAACCAATGATTTGGCACAAAGAATAGACGGTCTTTTTGAAATAACTCTCAGAGTAGCTCATAGGGAAAGGTTAAAGCTTTCCCTCTCCAATCTTGAGCTTTTTCTTTTGTTTCCCGGTGCCAGTCGTTATAGTATGCATAGGCAACATCTTCTTTGTGATGAGAACCTTGGTGTTGTCGTGCTCTCTTTTGACTTCATCCATATCCAGAGGAACCAAATTCCGACCCCATTCATGCAGGTCGAAGATTTCTTTAATCTCCTCTTTGGTTATCTTTACCATGTTCTCCCCATTATAAGTTCTAATCACCCTGGAAACCAGGTCATAATTTGAGGCAATTTCTTTTAGAAGGTCCACATCTAAATGCACATTGGGGACCACTATCTTTCCCATATCCAACCTCCAGGGGCTACTGAGAGGGGGTGGAAGATTCCTATTCCCGAACCAATGCTGAAACAACTACCATTTAGTGCAGAGCACTTCAACATCCCTTATATAACACTACTTATCCGTCACCTCGTCTCTCACCATAGGGCCTTGCAACAAAACCCTCCCATTCAGCTTCTTATTAGTAGAAGGTGGCAACAAGTCGACTACACACACCAGGGTTTCAAATAGAGAGAATTTTAACAATTGGTTTCCTACTCAAAATCTATGACACAAGACAAGTGCTAATTCCGAATGAAGTTATAGGGCTACGACACCTTTTTAAAGGCAAAATCAAGCCTAAAGCAATAAAACACCTCTCAGAAAGCAAATTGAAAGAAGACCCTAACAGAGAAAGCTGAAAAAAGCATAAAACTAGGTTTATCGTACTTACAACTTTCAATTGCGTTAAAAGTTTAAAACCCTAATATCAGTCAGGATGGATTCTGCGAAACACTCCTCCAATTCTTCGTATCGCTCTTGATGCGTTCTTCAATTCCAAAAATGCAAGAACTGACCATATGCATAGACTTTGAAGGCAATTGAGTGAGTTTATGAGTCACTTCCGCCATTACTACCCACTCACGCGAAGTAAAAGGTTGCAATGTGTGTACTTCGCAGCTTTGAATCTGTGTCGTTGATCTTTAGCTGAGATGGCTACTTCGAACAATCTAGATTGAGTTGATAATATTTGAATTTACATCGCTGTCCTAGCTAGGATGAACAACCAATAGGAACATGCCAATCAGGCCTCTTTCTTGTACTTGTGGGCTCCACCCGCCAGTAGCTGTAAGATACACGTGGCGGCGTTTCGTGGACCTCGTTGCTTTTAAGGAGCTTGCATTTGTCTCCGCGAGTTGGCAGGGAACGGTGGTGATCATCCTTCGAGCCTTGATTGTCACCGTCGATCTCAAATTCGGTCATCAGGATGGGACACAATAGTCGGGCCCACATGCTTCGAAGATACATGTGTCGTCATTTCATTGATCTCGCTAATATTAAATTGCCATCTCCTGAGGCAAGCGAGCAAGTGGGGAGCGACCTAGATTAAATCCTGTCATCTTGGAATCATCAAACCTGTACGAGCAAAGAAGTTAGTCATAAAAAGGGGCCTTGTCTAGGCCGATGAGAATTTACCCCTCGGGAATTTATGACTTAGACATAAGTTATTTATAGGTGAAATATTTAAGCCTGACCTTGGAAATATTAAAACACCTTGCGACCGAAGATGACCGTGCAACCTAAACAAAGGGGCCGGTAAGAGATGTTTAATGATGACTCAAGAGATAACTTATGTCATTGGCAACCAGACAAACAAGTCAACGCAGAAATAAGACATCCGAAGGTTACATGGAGCTTTTGGATGACAAGGCTATTCAAATAAAACCCTAAACCCTGTGTGTTATCAACATACATTGTGTTGATATTAAGGACAAAAGACCTCAAAATATCAAGGATTTTTGGGGGTCTAACAAGATGGATGGACAAGGATCCACCCATGCTCTCACAATACAAGGACAACCATCCTTGAGATTGCGGTTTGTAAATATTTCTAGAGAATTCCTAATATGATTGGCTATCGAAATATGCCTTGGACTAATCATTAATGGTGTTAAGATGCCTTTGAATTCAAATATTGATAATGATATGAACTATAGATCTAACTATTATAATGTTTTACCTATTTTGTATTGCTCTCAATATTATGATATTTTATGTATTAATCTAAATATAACCATAAAGTTGACACTTGTTGTTGCTAATATCAGTTTTTAGTGATTCTTATTGTTTTGCACGCCTAAATTTAGGAATATCCCAAAAGGGGACATTACATAGAGATAGTTCCTCATAGTGGCAATGACTGAAACTTAGGGTCCAATTTTGATGCAGTGTTAGCAAATGCTGATTAGGGGCAGCAGCAGAATTTCTATGTTTTTGTCATTTTGTAGCTAAAGCTTGCAGCCTTTGGGCATTTTGTTGTAATTTTTGTATAATATAAATGCACAGTGACAATCAAAGCAATAAATTTTTATTAATTTGTGTGTTGATTTTCATGTGGAATCTCAATTCAGCTCTAATATCATGTATTGAGGTTCTATAATGTGTATGATGGATGCCTTATTTATGTTATCGTATGAACATTTGAAATTTACTATATTTTAAAATTTTCCCTAATTTTTTAATAGCTATTCCTTGCTGACCTCTAAAAGATGGCCTCCCAAAGCATTCCATCCTAAAAGCACTTCCCCCCTTCCTCTACCATTCCTACCCTGAAAACTCGGTGTAACATAGGTTTTTTTTATCTTTTTTCAGCAGAAAATTTTATTGGAAAGGATGACAAACATGGCAAAGTATGTCATTCCATTTTAAATTCCTTGATAAAATATGTTGACAGTTTTTCAACATTATGCAATGAGAATGAGGATATATTTATGAGAAGGGAGCTTGTTGAATATGTCCATGTCCTTATGTAGAAATGTTTTGAGAATTAAAGGCTAAGGGCATTCATCAATCAAGAGTAAGGACTAAGGCTTGATTTTCTATTTCAGGGGATTTCAGCGTGCTATGGTCAAAACTATGAACATGGCAGCAAAAGTGCCTCACTTCCATTATCTGGAAGAGATTAACGTTGACTCCCTTGTTGAGTTAAAGGAATCTTTTCAAGGTGCAACAGCTGACCAAGGTGTGAAGCATACATACATGCCATTTCTGATAAAGTCTTTATCATTTGCTCTGATGGATCATCCTTCAATGAACAGTATTTTCAATGAAGAAGCATATGAACTCATTTATAAAGGTATGTCCACCAAAGTTGGAATGATAAGATATTGGATTTAAACACAAATGTGCATGTTTGCTAGATGTTTAATTTGTATTTCAAGCAATAATTCATTGACATATTTGTAGCTAATTTTAGAACAACTGCTTAGACTGAGGTTGATATCAATCCAACTTTAAATATAACACTAGGCTTAGGCCTTTCTTTTTTGCTTTAGAATCTTTGCAAATATGTTTTTTGTGCTCTTTGTTTATAAGTGCCCATACAAGGAGTGTTCTCACTTCATAGAGATAATCTGTTTCAGTGTTTGAATTTTCTGCCCCTGTTAATTGTTTGAATGGGCAACTCCTTTATGCTGACTTAAAATATTAGAAGCACAAACTTTGCAAGATTATGGATCATGTGGTGAAAATAATAGCAGCAGTCCAATTCAAAATCTTTTTCTTATCAAATGTAATTGTAAGATTGACTGGTCTTTTGTCAGTGTCTTTAATCTCACAAAATACTAACTTTCCATGCCACTGTAATATAAGCACAGGTTGATTATGTTGGAAGCAAACTGGGTACTATATAGTGACATCTTAGACATTTTAAATAGTGACCTGTCTGAAAAGTATATCATACTTGTTTCAGAATTCTGTACATCATGTTTCAGGTTGCAATGTTTGTTAGTCTTCATTATTTAATATTATTCTTAAGCGAGTATTTGCATTGGTTATATCAATAGGGCATGGCTTAATGATAGCGCAATCAATGTCCTTTATTTGTTAGGTGAAATATTCTCTGGAAGTCTCTGACAATCAATATCCTTTTAAGTTTTTAAGTATGCAGACATCATTAAAATGTGGTTGGCATTGTATAAGAAAGCCAAACCTGTGTGACCAACAATACCTTTAAAACGTTAATCTATTTATGGCTGAATTTGGACCACTAACATTTATTGTACTACACATCTGTATGGTTCACCTTTGTTTGGTTTTGGTCCCTTTGTGGCTTCTTAACAATGATTTCATGCAGGCTCGCATAATATAGGAGTTGCCATGGCAACACCTCATGGTTTGGTTGTCCCTAACATCAAGAATGTTCAATCACTTTCCATATTAGAGGTTTGTCTCCTTGCCAATGCTCTTTTGTAAATTTTAAGATCACACATTTTAATAATTGAATGCATGTATTGGTTTTATTTTATGTGTCAAAAGATTTTAAGACAAAGTGAATTATTGTTTCGAAGTCTAGCTAATGAAAGCCTAACATTAGGTAAATCTTTCTTTTGTTTGGCAACACCTTCACTAGAAATTACTAATTGCATGTACCTTATTGAACATTACAAAGATAATGCTTAGAAAGAGAAGGCTAAAAAGAGATTTATTAAATGCCCATATCAACCTAAAATATAAAATTGATTATTGGATGGGGGATATGTAGAGAGAACCTAAACATTGGACACTAGTTTTTCTATGCATTTGATTCTGTAAGTATCTTTTAATTATTCACTGCAAACAAGACAATCTTAAATCAAAAAGCCTGCTTGTTTGTAACTCCCATGCCACTTGACTTCCAGGAATATATTAACATGTCTGGACATTAAAGGAGGTTAGGTCCCTTTGAGCCTGAATTGGAGAGCTTTTTTCTGATTCTTTTGAATGCTTTCTTCTATTGAGATTGGCATGAAGTTAGCTGATGGTTATGAGAACTGAGTTCTTCAGGAAGTACCATTTCTTTCTCTCTTTTCTTCTCTTGTAAATGACCAAATTTGAGATGGAAATTGATGCAGAATATTTCTTTTTTCTGCTCCACTCCCACTGTCTTTCTTTGTGTTAGTAACTGTGCAAAGAAAACACAGCAGAATGGACAGGGAGGAGAGGAGAAAAAGGGTAACAATATATTTAATTACCAGCAGCAAAACAAATCGACAGAACACCAACTGTCAAGTAGAGTTCCTCCTTTCTTTGTTAATCTCAGCAGAATGAAATTAATAATTTCTTTATACAATGGAAAATGAAGTAAACTCTCTTATTTTTATTTCAATGCAAACTATTCTACAACTCACTTCTATATTTAGTAGGATAAGATCCTTTATTCTCTCAGCAGATTCCTCCATCCCAGCAGCTGGCAAGGACACTTTTACATGCTCACTCCATCTGTTGAAATCATGTTCCCAATGAAAATCAACCTATCTTTACAAAATTCACACTTCTTAAGATTTCTGATTTATGAACAATCTTTCCATGCTTAGTGTTATTTTACACTTTCTTCAAATGCTTGAAATGCTCTTCAAAATCTCTACATTAGAATGTCATTAATGTAAGTTGTAACTAATTTCCCAACATCAGGCCTAAATACTTGATTCATGGTTCACACAAAAATGTGGGACAAACCATCCTTGGTTTTGAACCTTATCTTCCATTACCTTTCTGAATACAGATTTGATATTAATCACTTCTCAAATCTACCGTGGTGAATATCATCACACCAGCCAAGCAATCTAAGATATCATCCATTCCAGGTACTGAATATTTATTCTTCACCTTGATCTTGTTGATAGCTCTAAAGACTCTGTGCATTCTCCATTTTCCTCCCTTAGGTGAGAATTCTTTCAATAACAATTCAGAAATTTTCCTTTTCATTTCCTCATTTTCTTGTAGAGCCATTCTGTAAGAGCTTAGTAAAGAAGTTTTGATCCTGCCACTAAGTCAATATGGTGAATGATACCTTAGGAGGGAGGGAATCCCATTGGTAATTCTGTTGGAGTTACATCAAAATATTCCGCCGACAACTTCTGTGCTCCTTGTGGGGGTTTGCTCTTTTCAAGTTCTCTTTCTTCTCTTGGGCATAGTAGATAAAAGATTTCATCTTTGGTTATTTTCAAGAACTTACAAGTTATAATCCATTGCTACAAGCAGCAAAGCTGAAATTTCAGATGCCCCCTCTTCTTTTCATGCCTTTAAAAGATCTTTCTTCCCATTAAGTTGTACTTTATTGGTGTCCTCTTTACCACAGTGGATTACCGTCTAATCATATTGCTAGGGCCTTTTTGATAGCAAATGACATGCATCCATTGATACCATGTGGCATAACACTGTCTTCATAAAGACAAATATTAAAAGCAACCAGACAAAATTGATCCACTAGGACATTATAATCCTTTTTCAATCTAGATTTTTTTTATATGAGTTTGATTTTGGAATGTGTGGAAGCTATATTTTTTGTACCATTTCCATGCCTATCAAATTGTTGATAGAATCTCCGTCCACTAGCATTTTGTTCAGAACGCTCTTCCTTCTTCAATCAAGCTTTTGTATTCTGTTTGTTTCTTTATAACACTGTCCTTTGTAGCTTCAAGCTCTCTTCTATTTCTACTTCTTGCACCTTGGGTTGTAGGCTCCTCTTTGTTTACCATTGCGATTTTAGAGTTTTGTGGATAGTCGAGGGCTTTGTGTGCTCTAGTTCCACTACTTTTGAAAAATGTCAATGATTTTTTGTAACCAGATGTTTGCCCTCTTCCTCTACTCTTGAAGTCTCTCTTCATTTAAAGTCTGGCTTCATTTCTCAGTTCTCTTTAGATTCTTCATTCTAAGGCAGTTTTTAAAGAATTTCATTTTCCTCTAAAGGAAGTATTGTCTCCTACATAGTTGAAAAACTTGGACTCAATAACTCGGCAGACCCAAATTTTTTAAAAACTAGGGAGTCAGCAATAACTCGGCAAACTTATTGAATATTTGAAAATACATGATTTTTAAAAAATATTATTCAAAAACACACACATATATATTGAATTTGTAAATCAGAAATATTAAGAAGTGCGAATTGTGTAAAGATAGGGTGATTTTCATTGGGAACATGATTTCAACAGGTGGAGTGAGCATGGACCCAAAAAATATTTATCTAGGTTCAGCAATCCAATCTAAATATGGATCAATGTCATCAATGTCAAGTGCTTCATATGAACCTTGCCTTTGTAACTTCTTTTCATGCAATCGAAAGTTGTACCACACATAGACAAGGTCATTCAAGTGCTTTTGAGTCAACCTATTGCGCTTCTTTGCATGAATGACCTAAAAAATACCCCAATTGTGCTCACAACTAAAAGCACTACAAGGCTGGGATAAAATACTTATGGCAAGCTTTTGAAGATTAGGCATTGTGGCACCATAATCTTCCCACCACAAATCTTCAAGGATAACAATTGCCATTAATAACTTAGTAAAGATTTTAACAAAATAAAAAATTAAAATAAATAGTAAATAAAAATTAAACACATGTTTTTTTTACTTGGTTGCAGAGTGGCTTTCCTACAAATGCAAAAACTTGAAGAAAATAATGCTCTCTCAGCCTTTTTATAACTCTGTATCTTGTCAAGATATATTGTGAAAATTCAAGCTTGTAGGTTGTTTAATAGAATGTTGATTGATGAGATTGGAAATTATATAATTTCTTTTTTCATATTGCAAATTTAAATGACTTGCAAGCTTGAATTTTCATAATTGTAAATTGTAATTGCAAAAATTCAAGCATGCAGGTCATTTAACGAAAAATTGTTCATATTGCATGTTTAAATGACCTGTAGGCTTGAATTCACAGCTTGCAGGTTGTTTGAACATGCAAAATTTGTTTTTATAAATTTTTTGATTTGAAGCCAAAAAAAGAGAGTTTTTTTGGAACAAAGTTAGTTTGCTAAGATCTTTTCTTTTCTTTTCTTTCTCAATAGCTTGGTCATTTTCTTGACATTACAGATTCATGGCATATAAGAACTGCTATTTTTTGGGTACACTTTCATAACAAAGTATGTTACTTTGAACTTTGAAGTTTGGATAATGGATCATTTGTTGACCCTTCTATATAAAGCACATCTAGAATAAATGCAGTATGCGTAGCACAAGAATAATTGAGAAAAAAAGAAAAAGAAAAAAGAAAAGATCTTAGCAAACTAACTTCATTCCACGAATAAGAAATTGAAAAAATATGTGCATCACAACAACATTTGCCAACACATGGAATATTAGAAAAAAATAATGAGGAAAACCTATGATTCACATTTGAAATCACATCCCAAATCACTAGTTGCTGCGTGCCCTAAATTGCCAATCGTGTGTGAAAATGAAGTGAAAATTGTTTTCTTTTTAACTACAAGAAAGAAAAAGTTTTTTACATGGATTTGGATGAGTTATTATTATTAATACAAAAAATGCAATTTTTTTTGTTGACTCATGAGTTTTACAGGTAAAAATCGGAGTTTTACAAAAACTCGTCGGCAAGTTATTTGGTGAGTAACTCATCGGACAATCTAGCTCACTAGTACTTGTGAGTCTTGCAAGTATGGTTGGATCCTTTATCATGGTAGATCTTAGAGGTGGCTTAGGAGATTGTGGAGAGAAGAAAGAATAGGGGACCAACAATTACTGTTGGGTAGGTGGTGGAGTGGAGAGAGATTGGGAGATGGGAGTTTGGAGGGATTTAGAAAATGATGATGGCGGGAGAGAACCTAATTCCTATGATGCTATAGCAGTACAATGGAATAGCTAGGAGGTAGATAACGCAAGAAAAGTAATCCTACTAGAGGGGGAAAAGTTTATTAGGTAAGTATTTGGTGTGAGGCATATCTTGTAGGAGTGGTAGACAGACGAGGATTTTCCATCTATGTAAACCTAGGATGGGATGAAAGTGGAGGAGAAGGGCGCATATAATGAGTCATGGGTAGAGGAGTTGCACTTAATGGAACATTTTTCTAACGGAGAAAAGGAAGTGTTATAGTTGTTGTAGTAGGAGGGGGAGGAACAATAGAAGTAATGATTGTAGATGTAGGAGGGAGAGGGGGAGAGATACTCACAATGGCACCTTATGTCTATTGTGGTTGCATTTCTTGCCATTGTCTCTCTAGTTTCTTTTTTCTTTCCTTCTTTTCTTAGTCATCTTTCTCCAACTTTCTCTTCTTCTTGGGGTCTTTAACTCCTTTAGTTGTTTGTTATTTCTTTCCTTGAAAAGGGATTTCTTGTTGGAATCAGATGCTTGGGAAGTCTGATTGGAAGACTATCCACCTCTAGTTCTTGGTGACCTTTTTTTTTGATGTGACCCAAAGGGCATTCCATTGAAGTTGCCTGAGTTGAAATTGAAGCAAGTCACTACTTGAGTCATTGTCATTTTTCCATTCATTTTCGATTGAGAGGGATGGTGCAGGAGCACCTACCTTAAAAACAAGCATATTTTGATGTTTTGATTTTAAATCATTTCCTTTTTGTTGTGCAAGGTCCTAATGCCTTTTAGGATGTGTAAGGGGACCTTTTTGAAGCTTAGGTAAAATTAAAATAAATTGGGAACTTGTTTGTAGGCGTTTCCTTAAGTTTTTGGCTGAAATTCGAAAACACAGTGTGTTTTCAAACGCGTGTTATTTGGCCACTTTTGAGCTCGAAATTTTAAACCTAATTGTTTTTTTCGGGTTGGAAGGAAAGAGCCCGACATTTTTGAGTAGATGGAAGGTCTTTTGATGATGGCAGTTTGTGGAGAATAAAAAAAAGAACAGTGATTTTTATGAAAAAAAGACTCTTTTCTGGTTTTTTGCGTTTGATACAGCAGTCTTTTGAATGAAATAAAAGCTTTTGCTGTATGGAATAACACGTAGCAAGATATTTTGCAGCATTTTGTCTGATTCTATAGTTGGAAATTCCTTTGTTTGCTTTTCTTTTTGTAAATACAGAGTTATTTTTGTATTGTTGTTTTGGACTGGTGAAAACCAGAAAAATGGAGATTTAACTGGTTTCCTGCCCGTACCTGGAAGTATGGGAGCAGAGGAAGCTAGGTTAGTCTCCATACCTGTACATAGTGTAGATAAAGAATGTTTTTTTAGAGGTGTTAGCATGCCAAGCAGCTTTTCCTAGGTGAGTTATTGCTGCTCGGTTAAGAAAAGACATTTTCTTTGCACAGTCCCAACGCAGGGGTGATGAGTAAACTTCAGTGCATGGCATATACAGATTGCAGGGACCTCTTTAAGTATCTGACAGAAGGTTTGAGTCATTGGCATTTCAACTGATGGATGTAGGATGTGGACAATTCTATATATGTTTAAGAAAAGGCTTGTAAAGCCCTACAAATTCTTGAAATTAGCATTTGTCCTATGCACAGCCTGAAAAGGTCAGAAATCACAGGGAATTTTGAAGAACTCCAAATTTGAATCAGGGTGCCTTTGTGAGTTTCTGTTGTTCACCGAGATGAAGAGTGAGAAGACTTAAGAAGAGACCAAATAGGCTTATGGTTACAAGCCCTCCTAAAACCCTAGGGTTTTGAGGCAGCGAAAGAGGAAAGAAGGGTTGTGTTAGGACAAGAGCCTTCCTAGACTATTGACAGTGATTTTTAAGACAACTAAACTAATTCACACCCCTACAATGAGGTTGGGCAGAAAGGAAGCTGAACTAGTCTTTAGAGGAATAAGGGCTAGATGGTGTTTGTGAAGGAAGAGTACCAAGAATGTTTTGTAGCAGCAAATTTGAAATGATAGTAGGGTTGATAAAGTGAACCGGGGGTGCCTCAAAGGTGGAGGACCTATAGGTTGTAAGGTGAAAGAAATAACACCTTAGGAGTTCTCAGATCAAGGACTCAAAGCAGTGAGATAGTATTTTCTCATATCAACCCTTGTTCTATCAAGGGACTACTCCTATTGGAGTCTCCATTGTTAGCACTTGAGCTTGTTGTTGTTGCATTTGCACCAAAAGTTGGCCACCTTTGCTACTCTCTTGTGCATGTAGGCGTTGAGTAGATGGGGTGGTGGTTGGGACCTATTGAACAAGCCTAGGAGGTGATGTGATTTATGAACTTCATCTAGATCAATGTGTTTTCTACCTTCACTTCCACTATCTTGAGGAGTGAAGCTTGAAGTTAGGCTAGGGTGAGCTTTATCATAGATTTCCTCCCATTTTCATCTATAGAAAATTGTTATGGAGGAACACATGGATTTCCAACTTCCTACCTTTATTTCCTCTAGGAATTGGCCTTAAGCTCAGATCAATCTTTATTGCGCAGTGGTTTCTTAAATTCATTCCTCTTCTTTGGATCATAGTTTGCAAATTTCTTGTAAATGGTTTCATAGGGCATTTGAAGCTAAATAGCATTGGGAAGTTACCATGGATTTAGGATCTTTTGAGTATCATTTTTAAGTTGGGTTCTTCATAGCCTCAATTTCTAGTCTCGGCTCACGAATATTCTAACTTTTGAGCTACCATTTTCTTTCAGCCATTTGACAAAAAAGCTTGCATGATCATTGTTCCCTTTGTCTTCAACTATTTCGAACTAAAGGTCCTGCTATTTATCTTTCAAGTAATGTGATGTCTTTCTTTTTGCCACTATTATGCTATCACAAGGGAAGGGAACTCCGTGATAGGACTTCTTTCATCTTCCATTATTGAAAGAATGTTGATAATATCAATTTTCCTCATAAATTCGAGGCAAAGACCCTATTTGAAACATCCTTTGGGAGCTTGAAATCTCTTCATTATAACCATGAATTCTAATCATGACATTATCCTCTTAAAATAACTAATCACCCCAACAACCTCTTTTAAGCATTAATATATTCCTATTAGGAAGTCTTGCAGGATTATCCCATATGATCAATGCAATGGTAGGAACTAGAATTTTGTCCACAAACACGTAATAGGAAGGCGACTCCATGATAGGACTTCTTTCCTCTTCCATTACCAAAAGAAGTGTCAATAATATCAATTTGTCTCGTAAATTCCAAGGAAAAGACCTTGTTTGAAGAAAACTTTGGGAGCTTGAAAATTTATTCATTATAACCATGAAGCCTAGTCATGACACTATCCTCTCCAAAGAACTAATCACTCCAAAAGTCTCCTTTGAGCATTATCATATTCCTATTAGAAAGTCTTGGAGGATTTTCTCCTATGATCAATGCAATAGTAGGAACTATAGATCTATCCACAAACTCATAATAGGAAGGAGTTTTGTTAAGAACAAGGGTCCATATTGTTGTTGGGTCATACCTTTTTTGTTGATTTGTCCTTGCCACTTTTAAATTTAAACCTTAATAAAGTTGTTGATTTTCAAAAAAAGAATCATGTGGGCTAGGAATGAAATATTTAAAGACCTTGCTGCTAAAATTAGCTAAATCCGCATCAATCTAGTCTTCAATGTATTTAGAGAAATCAAATCTCGAGATTTCATTCCTTGGTGTTTGCTTCATCTTATAGACTACAACCAACTGGTCAAGATAAACCCACTTGTAGTCTTCCATGTCAAATATAAAGGCTAGCATGCTACACATGTCAACTATATCAATTTTGAACCCATTAAGGGACATAGGAATGTTTTCTACCTTCTTTATTTCAAGACTACATTCTTAATTCACAAATTCAAGCTTATCAGAGACATGATTATCTTAAAAAGATGTAAGGTCATCTAGGGCCAAATGGTGAAAGCCATACTAGACATCTAGCATATTCTCAATTGTCATTGCATTTATTCAGAGCTTCCATTTGTTGTCTTTATGCTTCCCCTTAATGGTCTTGCTCTTAGGGTTATAATTCTCAGCATAGGCTAGGACTATCTTTGGACAAGCATGAACTGTATAGACCATATATCTAGCCAGAGTGGTGGTCCATATTCTAGTTAGATAGGATTTTTCATTTTTATGTTGCATCCTTCGACAAGTACCCTCCTTAAGGAAGGTGGTAGTCTTGGCTAACCTAGAGTCACTTGTGAATTTGCCTCATTTTGGATAAAATCCCCCTTAATAGATTGAGTAAAGAGGGAGTTTATTTGTGGTGGAGCCTTCTTTTGTAGGGGGATACAAATAAGCATAGGATGTGAAAGAATGCTCATGTACTTGTGCAACTTGTTCTCCCTTTGTTGTTGCGATTGTGTTGGCTTTTGTGGAGTTCCTCTCTATCCATTGGTCATTTGACCTCATACTAGGCTCCATCTTTATTAAACTCAACCACTAGAAACCTTGTGTAAGCTTTGAATTATTGTTGACTGTTGGACAACTTCAAATTTCTTTTTTCTATGATCACTTTGCAAGCTTAGGAAGTTCTTAATATTTGTGGCCTTTGGATTCAAGATGAGAAAATGATGAGTGAAATTCACTACATGCCTCCCTTTTGAATTTGATTGTTGTAAAACCTTAGCATCTACTCCACTTGCTATAATAACTCCATTCTTTTGGTTGGTGGATTGTGCCAATTTTCAAATTTTGGAAAGTTCCTTATAAACTCTGACATCTCTTTTTAGTTTTGTTCTCCATGGAAATGACATTTGACATTAGTGATGCAATAGCGGGTCCACATGACTCTTTGAAACAGTATTTTGTTTTGTTAATCATTGATGACCCAAATCTTTACTTTCTCTTAATCTATTGGCTCTTGCTAACTCCAACTTTTTGACATAGCCCGGATCTATTTGAACCATTGGAGCAAGGTCATTAATGACAGGAATTCACCTTTTCTTTTCTAGCTGGACTACTTGATTTTTGTTTTATATCATCCAACTTCATTCCTTTTGCAAAACTTAAGAGGTGATGTGGGCTTAGGGTGATAACATGGTGGGTCCCATGTAACTGAAATTCTTTCTTTTCTCTATCTTTGTTTGCAAAGCAGATGGCACAAATTTAGTCCTAGTGATGATCCAACAGCCACTGGGGATTTTCCCTTCTTAACAAGAAATTGACACTTATTAAAGCCTTGCAAATATTTAGTTTATGCCATTCACCCTTTGATTGGATGGAGTGGGTTTATTTGCCCCTTACCATCCAACAATAGTGTGCTTTCCTCTACAAACATCTTTTTGAATTTCGCCAAAGTAGTGCAAGAATTCCATATGGCATGGATGACAGCAGGGACTCATTGTCAAAATGTAAATTCAACATTTAGCTTTTACTCAAATTTGACCATCATAAAACTTTCAACAAGGAATCTGCACCCTTGCATTCTGAATCCTGACCGCCTCATTCCACCAATCTTAGATTCGTGTAACCATTTATGATTTAACACTTGGCAAGGTAGGAGGTTAGGGATCCTTGTTAGCTAAAAAATAATATGATACATATGTACAAAAAATAATGCATAAAATGGAAATGAGGAGCAAAATGTACATTCTTTATGAATTTTGCTTTAGCAAACCTAATAATGATGCTTCAAGTACATCCCATTGATAGGGATGGGAAGAACATAATCACTTGAAGTTGAGAATTCAAATGAATCTTCTTGTTTGCAAGCAGAGACCACAGAGGGACCACTTGAGAGTGAATCAAACTTACTGTGAGGCAGGTTTTGGCCTGTCCTTATCCCACTTAAAAAATAAGTCCTCAACTTTAAATTCTTGGACAATGGCTCTCCTATCAAACCACCACTTGACTAGCTCTTGTTTTTTGGAAATCTATTTCTAGTTAGATCTATCTGTTCCTTTAGTTTCAACAATTCTGCCAACCTAACCACCATGGAATCATTCTTCTTTGGCTCCATCTAATGAGCATATTCTAGTTCTGGAGCTCAATTAAAATAGACAATTTGGCTTCTTTCCCATACACTAAAGAATATGGTGAGGCTCCCAATGCCCTTTTGGTTGTGAATCTGTCATCCTAGAGAACTTTTTTCAAGTGTAGATGCCACCTTTCTGATGGTTAGAGCCAATCTTCTTTACAATCCTTATTAGATTCTTGTTGGTGGACTCTGCTAGACCATTTCCATGAGAGTAATAATTGGATGAACTTTTAAGATAAATTATAAATACCATATATGAAATCAAAATTAGCAATCCTAGCTCCAACAAATGCCTTAGTATTATTTGTTATAATACTATTTGGAATACTGAACATGTTGATTATGCTTTCTAAGAATTTTCTTGTAATACCCTTGGTAGCCTCTTTTAAGCACACTGCTTCACTCCACTTGCTAAAATAGTTTGTATCAGTGAGGATCCACTTGTGTCCTACACTTGATGGAGGATGAACCATGCCTACACGTCCTCATTGGGAGAATGGCTCATTAGTTGTAATAGGCTTTAAATGCATTGGAGAATTCCTCTTCATACTTGTTAAGAATTGACATTGTTCGCACTTTTTCACCTATTGCTGGGTATCATCAAACATGCAGTTGTTTGGGCTAAGAAATGACCCTCTCGAGAAGCCTTGATGCAATTCTTCTAATAGAGTAGGAACCCTCTCCGTTTCCATGCATCTTAAAAGTACTCCATCAAAATTTCTTCTGAATAGCATCCCATCTATATTTTGAATGGAACACTCTGCAATCCAAAGACTCTTCTTTTCAGAGCAGTTGGGCTCTGATTTTTCTTCAATCCAGTTCATCTTATAACTGTTAGATTCATTTAGCATGCAAACCTCTTTTTTTTGTTCTTCCTCATTTGGGAGCACATCTTCTGCTAAGTCCTGACATAAGGCTTTACCTCTTACTGATTAGTAGGTTTAACATCAATGGTATACTTTAGGATCTTAGTGATCTAGATTGAGCTCTTCTCACTGATCTCCCCACCCATTATATAATATATAATACTATGGTGGACTACCATGGTAGTGATTTTATCACTAGAGATCAAATGTCTAAACTTCTTCAAACCCTTAACAAGTGCAGAAGTTTTCTTTTCAACAAAGTTATTCTTTACCTGATAGTTTTTGAGGGTTTTGGCTAAAGAAAGTTATGGGATGTTCATTCAGATCAGTGTCTCCTTTTTGTATGAGTATGATAGCAATGCTGAAGCCTCCTCCATATGTGTTTTTAGCTCTGGGGATGACTTGGAAATTGATAGCTTGAAATCTCTCTATCAAATCTCAGACTCTGCTTGTATGATCTTAGTAAGGGGTTCTTGGTGGGGCATTGAAATTTCGCTTGATTACAAGCTCTATATCACTAGTCATTTGTAGCAACTTTATTCCTCTTTTTTCTATAAATTGCAGACATGTGTACCAGGACTTCATATTTTGCTACATTATTTGTGCAGTTAAACTACAACTTGTAGGATTAGAAGGTCTTATTTCCCTTGAGAAAATAAGGTAATACCAGCTCCAATTCCATTTTTACATTTTGCACCATCAAAACATAGTTTTGACATCCCTAGGTCCTTGCCTCTTGTCTTTTTTAGTGATCTTAGGACTGCAGGGTTCTTCATCATGGATAGCTTAAGTACCCATGCCTGTGGACTCAATTTTCATACAGGTCAAAATCCTAGTTATCTGTGGCCCATTGATCTAATTGGTCATCTAGAATGACTCCGGTCTTCATCAATACTGAGGTCAGCTTCAACTAGTTCTTCTCGAGCTATCAAGGCATGGCTGGGCTCAATTGCTGCAAATGGGTCAGCTTCTACATGGAATTGGGTGATTGGCTCAGCATGAAGCTTGATCTTGGTCCCATACTTGGTTATGAGGAACACATGACTACGGTCTAAAGACATACACCCTCCTACTTTTGCAGTGAAATCTTTGGATAAGTATAAGCAAAAGTGGTTGTAAGGTCTATGACTGCAGTGTCTTATGGGTCAATAAGACTGGGGAATGCATGTAAGGTTAGGGGCAAGTCTTTGATGATCCCAATAGTTTTCACTAGGGTACCATCAAGCTGGGTGACTCCCCTTTTGATGGGTAAATAAGATAGCTCTAATGCATTTGCAACTCTCTTGGGCAGTAGTGAATTGCTGGCTCCACCATCTATCATGTAGTTATGCTACTACTACTTTCCAACTATTAAGGTAACATAAAAGGGAAGGGGTTTGCTTTACTTACCTCAGTAGTGGACATATCCAGCATTGCTGTCTGTTTATCATGAATAGTCTTCTTTGGGTCTGTGGATTTATCCCTTTGACCAACAATTCCCTCTTGCTGCTTTAGCGCTTCCTTCAACAAATTCACTTGTTAAGGGATGGATAATGCCTTCCACAGTAAGATGCTTATAGTTGTTTTCTTCATTTCATCAACAATTCTGAATGGAGTGGACGATTATGCTTTTTGTGCTGAAAAAGGAACACATTGATTCTTAGGCTTTTCCACCAAAGGGAAAATTTGTTTTGGGTTGCCATGTACTAATAGCAATTTCTTGCTACTTTGGCTTTGTTGTAGGATTTTGGGTAGTAGGATTCGCTTGTCTTGGCTTGTCTCTCCATGGGAACATGGAGTGCAGCACAAGGGTAACACCACATGTTTTTGTCTTGAGTTATGTTGTTCTACCTAGGGATTAGGGATTTGTTAGGATTAGGAGTTGGGATTTCTTGCAAGGGCCTTGTTACAAGAACAATTTGATAATTTGGAGCATTGTTTGGGATCTTATTAGGCTTGTATTGGAGGTTGTATCCTTGGTTATTTTGATGATATGGCGTGTGGAAAGCTTGAGCCTGCTGCCTTTTAAGGGACACTAGCTCATTTGAGCCATTCTTGATTATATTTTTAACTTTGTCCAACTCTTTGGATGCTTGGGAGATTGCTTGAGGATATTTAGGTATAAGGTTTATAACCGGGGGAGGGGGGGGCACTTGAGCAGAAGGCTGGAGTGGAGATTTGGGAGGGTGCATAAATATTAGTGAAAAAAGGCATAGCAGGCCTAGGAGCTAGCCATTCTGAATAAGACTTTTCAGTTTTGATAGCAATACAATAAGCTGGTGGTAAGGTGCTTCCTCCCATAGATTGGATCATCATTGCTATTTCTGCATTAAAAGCCTTTAAAATATATAAAATTTCCATAGTAGGGAGGGGCCTTACTACTAAGGGAATCCTAAATAAGGTCTTCTTGAATCTGATGTTAGGTCTGTCGCTGTTTCTGTAGGTGCTCTTTTGATAGTGGTCAGCCGTTCCATAAGAGACAAGTAGTCCCCCTTCACTTTGAATTGAATATATAGAGCAGATCGCACCTCATACTAGTTGTCTATTGAACTTGGAGTCAAGCTTCTGTACCAACTACCAGCAAGGGCTTTTCCCTTAAATGATGCTGCAAGTAGTCTTAGAGCTGTATTTGCTTCAGTTATATCATGCACAACACATGAATTAGCTACATCTTGGATAGGGTCAAGAGGGGTGATGGAGTTTTCACTGGCATAATAGGGTGGGGCCTTTGGTGTCAAGGTTGGAATGGGAGTCCATTAAGTAGGGGATATGAAAGACATGAAAGGGCTACCATTGTTCCAAGTGACAACATGATGATTTCGTTGAGCCATAGCTGGAATGAATGGAGGAACTGGATTAGGAGGGGGAATGGAGCCAGCAAGAACAAATTGAACTGTTTAATTTATAGTTTGGTTTATAATTTGGTTTACAGTTTGATTTATGGTTGTATCTTGAGGTTGAGGTCTTTTTGGAGATAGGTTTAGAGATTCCAAAAGAAACTCTTGAAGGCCAATTCTTGCAGTGGATCTTGATATAATATTTTCTCTCATAGACTTGGATTCTTTCAAGACAGAGTTGCTAGGTGCTTCAAGAATATAGGTTGAGATTTTCACCAAAATCCCAACTAGAATGAAACGCTCCCATTGGGTGTGCCAGAAACTATTGATACTCAGATATGCATGTGATATTAGTCCTCATGGAGAGTATGAGTATGGAAAGTCTTATAGGTTTGGGACCCTAAAGTGTAAGTTAATCTCTAGAATCAAAAGGCTGGTTCTTGATCTATTCTAGCTAATCTGAGTGAGTAGAGAAAAAAGATAGAAATGAGTGAAAAAAGTTCAAAATAGATTATGGGTGATATGCTAGAATAGATTTCCACAAATCTTTTGCAGAGAATTTGCATGGAGTTTAGTAGTCAATAGAAACCAAATTTAAGCATGATCACATAAATGTAAGAGACAATTATTCATCATAAACAACAACAGGAGGATAGAGACAATCACAACTTCATTATATTGAGTACTTCGAAGTTTTATGCACAATTGCATTCCATGAAAAGACCAGAAAACTTTTTGACACATAAACAAAGACTACTCTAGGACTTAAGAGCAGGAAAATTGAGAAATAGTCTTGAATTTAGGGCTCATTGAGCACAGGTCTACAAATCCAAATTTAAGCAAAACAATGAGCCCGAGGGTCTTGTTAGTGTACGTTTTATCATCTACCGAACACAAGAATAAAATGTCCAAAGACACTCTATCCTCTCTTGAAAAAGCACCGCGTATGCTAAGATTGCGAGAAGATCATATGGCGATTCCAAGGTTTCTTTTTTTAGTCATGACATGTGGATAAGCTCAATGGGCGTTGTGATATGCTGGTAATACACAAAGGGACTTACGCTAGGCTTGTTCAATTCACAATTAAGGTCTAGACAATGAAGCTCTATTGTTTGGGTTTTGGATCAAACAAAATGAAAAAGGAGATAAGGGTTCATAAGTTCTAGTCTACTTCCTAAGAATTCAAGAGACGGTAAAGATTAGGTGAAACTAGTAACCACGCTTTGCTTCGCCTCCCTAGGACAACTACACAAAGTGGGTGCAATCTTCAAGGGGTGTGATTATGATTTTCATGTCTAGAACAATACTTGTCCAGACTGAAGTTAAGCATCCACAATCATAAGCTCAGGCTAACTTTACGCATTGAATGAAAATCATCCATTCAAAGAAAGTATGAGCAAAGTTTCACCATAAATCCATACTATCAAATCTTGCATTCATTTAACATACATTCAAAACAAATTCTATTCTAATTCTAATCTAATGTTGAAGAAGTTATGCAACCTTGCAAACCACTTGACAATAAAAGGGATTCAAAGCAAATCATGCATAAGAGCTTTTATTATCAGAAGTAGCATAATGCAACAATCTCATACACTTCACATTTTACAAATGAGGGGCGAGCTCAATTTATAGGATCTTTGATTACAATTCAATGGCCAAGATTGATTTCGAATCAATGGCCGAGATTACAAAATGAAACCAATGAGAAAATTTCATTTGGGGACACTTGTCCTTCTACTAAATATAAACCCACAATAAAATAAAAAGTTGTTGCATGTTGATTTGGAACAATTTGATTGGTTGGAAGATGACGAGGCGCCACCTCAGCGTGCTGGATGTCTTTCTTGGTCACTTTGTTTTTCTTCCATGTGCTTGCCTTAGAATATTTTCCTTGTTGATGACTCTGTCCTTTGTGCTTGTCTCTTCCTAGCTTTGATCTTGGATTTCTTTTGAGACTTTGATTTCTTCTTCTCACTTGCACTTGAGGTCTGGAAGTCTCGCCTTGGAGCAGATGTCTAGACTTGAAGTTATTTTCTTTCTTGATTGCTTTGAAATTCCTCCTGCTTGAATTGGATTGGTGTTATTCCTTTGGATTTCCTCTCTGAATTATCCAATTTGTGTCAAGAAATTGTCTAAGTATGGAAATTTGTTTGGAACACTCTTCTTGTCACCATCTGATTCCGATTGGGGGCTTGTCTTTAATTCTTCAGGGGATGAAATCCTTCAAGAAGTTGCCCTTGCTTCAATAGGTCTGGGATTGTAGATGAAATCCCTCCAAGATGTTCGAATATTCTTTGAAGTGCCTTGAATTTGGAGAAGAATGCCTCTGTGCTTTTGCCACAATGGAGGAAATTGGAATTATCTTTGTGAAGTATTTCCCATACTTAGCCAAATTTTGGCTATTCAGTTTCATTTTGTAACTTAGCCAAGATTTTGGCCATCTCTATGCCCGTGGATTTGCCTCCAATTCCGAATTTGGCTTGTGTTAAGTAGGGCGGACTCCATCATTGGACAAGGATTTTATTCATTCCCTCTCTACTTTTCCTCTTTATTCTTCCTATTTTCCTTCCAACACTTAGTCAATTTTCTGAATTTCCTTCCTTGGGTGAATTTTACTAAGTTTGTTTCTAACCTTGTCATGCCATTTTCATCTCCCCTTGGCGGACTTTGAATGGTCTTGGACATTTTCCCAAGTGTAAAGGTGGAGCTCATTATTGTTTGGACGTTTTGAATTCATAGCATGGCAGACTTAACATTTTCCATGCCATTTCATGGCGGAGTTCATTGTGTCTTGGGCACTGTTATTGTTGACCTAGGAGGATTTCATCATTGGCAAGCCATGATCAGTAGGCCATTCTTGGGCGGACTTTGGACTTGGAAAGACATCTCCCTTCTTGGTTGTGTCTTGGACATCTTCAATTTAGCCTTGGCAAACTTCATGATTGATTAGCCATGTTAGGCGGAGTTGCTCATTGCTTAGGAAATTTTGAAATTTAATCCTCCAAGGTATCAACACTTAGCCAATTTTTTGAGTTTTTCTCCCCAAGGTATCAACACTTAGCCAATTTTCCTGAGTTTTCCTTGGCAGACTTCATAGTTGTTGTGCCACCTTGCTCATTTGCTAAGGCTGAATTGGAGAATTCCATGCCAAAGCATGGCGGACTTGGGGGTTCTTATGCTATTTCATGTGTTGGGCGGACTTGGCCAACTTCATGCCAACTTCTACATCGAGCGAAATACTTTAGGTTTGGATACGTGTGATCTCCCTCTAGGCGGACTTTACTTGATCTTGGACATGTCTTGCCATCCACTCTTTAGGCTTGGGCGGACTTTGGAGACTCTTTGCCAAGGCTGGGCGGACTTCCTTATGTATTTGCCATCCATTCTCAAGTTTGGGGCGGACTTCGTCTTGGCCTTGCCATTTCCCTCTCTTTCCTTGGCGGACTTGCAAGTTTTCTTTCCACTTGATCTAGCTAGATTCTTGAGATTGTTTTGACATTTCCTCTTGGATGAACTTGAAGGTTGACCATGCTTGGATTCTTCTGGATCATCTGCACAAACCCTTGCCATGTGATTTTTCCTCACCTTTTCTTGATTTTTGCTTGATTTTTCATTCTTTTTCAGTCAAAAGGTGGAAATGTTGACTCTGTTACCTGCAGGACCTTGGCACTTTCTAAAAATAGAAACTTACTAAAAATAGAAAAAGCAAATTTTTCCTAAAAAATAGGAAGTCCGGATTGGTCTAAAAGTGCCAAAAATGAAAAAAGAAAAAAGCAAAAAAGCAGAATCCCTAAAAAATAGGAAGTGTCAGAATTGAGTGAAAGCACAAGCGATCCTCATCCGCTGGACCTTCTGAACCCTTCTATGACGTTTAGGCACTGTTCTAGGCTTGGATTCTCCACTTGACTCCGATGACTCTCAAAAACTCTAACTCCTCATTGTAAAAAGACTGGTGATTAGCAGTTGCGACACCAAGGAAAAACCCAAAAAGAAAAAAAAAACAAGGGGGTCCCCATTTTGCAATGGGGCAATGTGTGAAAAGGTCACAACAGGTCTTATTTATATAGAGTAAGAGAGATTAACTGCCCGCTGAAAACAAATTCCATGGTTGATGAAGGTGCCAATGTATATCTCTGTGAGTTCATGATGCCAATAGTACTTATGGGCCCCGCCTTGAATGAATGCACCAATTCCGGGACTTCCTGGTTGACAACAACCTCCATACAAATTAGAAAATAGAACCAACACTGATCATTGGGTGAAAGGATGTGGCTCATCAAATGGCAGCCACTTGCAACATTCTTTCAAAATTGTAAGTCTTTTGATCCCTTTGTGCTGTGATCAAAACAATGAATGATCTATGCTCATCTCAGCCTTCTAGGGCCTTGAACTGCCAATGATAGATTTGAAATACATGGAAGAAGGCCCAAAATGCAAAATTTGGCCGTTGTGAAAACTCACTACAAGGACAATATTATGAGATTTTTACCCTTCTGTGCTGGTTGTAGACTGTTAAATAGTCAACAACAGCATGGAACACAGTGAAATGGAACAATAGTGAACACACAGATACAGCATTATGCACATTCTAACGTAAATGATAATTTTAACATTGTTATCATCATGAATACCCAAAGTAAAACAATGAAATACCTCCTTTATAAAGAACATATAATGTATTTGTCTCCAGTAGCAAGCCTAACTTTACATAATGATGTAGAACAGACAGTGGGTGGAAGTCCCCAACCCGTTATGAATATAACTTATATTTTCAAGTTGGTAACTATGACTTTTGACCCCTATGGTCCTGTGAACAACTACCTCTAACTCAAATATCATACTTACCAACTTGACATTGATATAATTACCATATATTGCACATCAATGTCTATGGACCCCACACAAACCCTTAGCACTCACAAAAAAAGCTTATAAATAGGCATCTAAGCCTCATTCCAAATCACTCCCAAGTTTTAGAAATGGTAAGGATTTGTTAAACAAGGACTTGATGTTCAAAAATCAGATATTTACTATTTCTAAAACTTGGGAGTGATTTGGAATGAGTCTTAGATGCCTATTCATAAGTTTTTTTTTGTGAGTGCTAGGTTTGTACGGGGTCCATAGACCATTAGGGTTAGGGTTTGTGGCACAAAGATAGGAAACACTTTTTATTTAAAAAAAAATACTGACTTTTCATTTTCCTACCATGGAAGATGCTTGGAAGTCTCAAGGATGGCCAAGAGACTTGTGGGAATCCCCTAGACTTCTTGGGGATGCCTTGAAGTCCCCAAGTTGTCCCCAAACTAGGGGGACTCTTGGAAACATTCTTGGGTTTGGAGCGGAGCTTGTGGGATGTCAAGGGGATGTCCCCCCAAGTCCCCGCATCTTAGAAATGGGAGGATTTGGGGGTGGAAGATGCATCCCTGTGGAATTCTGGTTTAAATTATGACTTCAACTAAGAGTCAATAGGATCTATCCTCTCTTGCTGAAGAACATTCTTCTCGCCATTGTTACTATTTGTTGGATTGACAAAAATATATCCATGCCCAGTTCTTTCTGCCCCCCTCTCGACCATGTATTACATCCATGGAGCTGCTTAGCAACAAGCAAAGTGCAGGGCACAACAACACTTATCCAGTTGGGTCTTAAGGGTTGTAACCAGAGAAAAAAAAATCAATGACAACAGCTTAGCCATGTTTGTGAGCATATCTTTCAGACATAGGCTGGAAGCTATTGTGAAAAACACCTATTAGGTTTCGGATGCACTTATGCTTGTGTGAATTTTTGTATATTGTTTTTTTCCAGTTTTCGAAATGGGTCTTGAACTTATGACCTGGCTTGATTTCTATTTTCTTTGGGATTCGAGAGGGTTGAAGCTTGGATATGACCTTCCTACAGATTAGTAGGTCAGATGAGGAAGTCAAGTGGATATGAGGAATCACCTATCACATTTTTATGATTTTTATTGTAGGGAGATGAGGTTGTGCCTTTGACATATTTCAAGGATTAAGTGTCACCCAGTGCTCCCTGGAGACATGTCCCCAGCTCTAGTACCCCCCTCCCCATCTTGGAAATGTTTTGGGGACTCCTCAGAAACTTCCCCCCGCCATTGCATCTGATGGTGACTCAGACTTGACCTCCAACTTTGATATAGACCTGTCAGTTGCATCTGCTGATTAGGGACAACCATATATTTTCTATGTTTTTGTCATTTTATAGTTGAAACTTGGAGCCTTTGGGCATTTTGTTATATTTTTATTTAATATGTATGCACATTAACAATGAAAGCATTTGAATTTTGTTAATTTGTTTGTCAATTCTCATGTGAAATCTCAATTCAAGTCTAATGTTGTGTATTAATCTTCTACAATGTCTATGATGAATGCTTTATCAATGTTATGATATGAATATTTGAAATTTCTCTATATTTTAAAAAAAATCCCTATTTTTAATAGCCATTCCCTGCCTTCCCCTAAAAAATGACCCAAAAGTACCCCCCTACCAGAAACACATCTTGACGTTCCCTGCCATGCTCGAAACTTGGGGGAGCATAGGTATCACCCCTTAAGTTACATTTGAGCTACCAGATTCAGGCATGGGATTACATAAAAGGTCATATGTGGAAATCAAGTGGATATGAGGAAATGCCTATCTTGTTTGGTATGACTAATGTTTGAGAGGGTTGAGATCATGCCTTAGATATAATATAAGAATTAACAGTACAATTAAATTTATGCAATTTTATTTGGGCACAAGAGTGCAACATCTTTCGCATCTATCTACACCAACTTAGCACTTCGTATCTGTTATTATAATTCTCATTCAGTGTAAAGGTAATCCGAGTTCTTTCAAAGTCCTAAATTGTGGCCTACAAATCGTTGCCTTTATTGTCATTTCCTTGGCCTAGTTTAGGCATGACTTGTATTGATATTGCATATACGTTCTGTCCATAAGGAATCTGGTACTCCTTTCTGGACAGTTAAGCAATGAGCTAGATAAAAACTTATGTTTTTATGCTTGCCTTAATATTTGAATGCCATTTTGGGAATGTGATATTGAAGGAGGTTTCATTATAGAAACTTGAATCTAATCCCCTCATGAGTGAGAGCTCTATATTCCTAACAAAGGAGTATCAAATCTGTGTTAAGGAGGTGTCTGAGTCCTACGCTGTTTTTCTTAGTGGATAAAAGGCTTACTGTTGCAATTATCGCTGCAACTACATAATCAGTTTGTTTGAGATAAGTATGGATGTAGTAGCTGGATAATTGTTGACTTTCGGGGCTCCTCATCTCTATCTTTTTGGATTAGAAATTCACTCGTTGTAATGCCTTTGCTTTTATTCTATTTGGCATTGAAAATCACTCAACAATCCCTGTAGAGACCTGTTTGGTGACAATTTCCATTATTCTCTTTTCATTTGCTGCAATCCTTACAATATTCCCACTGTCACAATAAATTTCCAGTTTCATTTTCTATGCCAGTAGACATAATTATAAATCTTGAGAACTACAGAAAAAATCTACGAATGTGAGACACACATTTAATTTTAATTCCTTGTTTCTATTCTTGGGATTGGAAAATATAGTCATCCGATCTTTATTAGTTGAAGAAAAGATACCTATGGAGTGAACCATGTCTAACCCCCACTCATTACCCTTCCATGGAGGGTTATCACAATCCATTTGATGCATACTAGGAAACTGCTGATTCACCTCCATGAATATGTGCAGGACGAGCAGATTTTGAATGAAAGGATATCTAGAAAATGTGCTTGTCTGCTTTTTGTGCAAGCTCAAGTTACTTTTATTGTTTTAAAAGACTTTGTCGAGTAATGTTCATCTATTTTTTTCATCTAAAAGGGCTTGCTTTGGATTGCTTGCAATAACTCTCTTTGTTACTTCATAGATTACAAAGGAACTTCAACGCCTTATTCAAGGAGCCTCAAACAACAGGCTGTCTTCAGATGACGTTTCTGGTGGAACAATAACAGTTAGCAACTTTGGAGCCATTGGAGGTAAATTTGGGTCTCCGCTTTTAAACTTGCCTGAGGTTTCTATAATAGCAATTGGCAGAATCCAAAAGCTTCCTCGGTTTTCAAATGATGGGACAGTTTATCCTGCTTCACTTATGAATGTATGTATTGTTTCCCCTCCATCTCTCATATGTGTGTCTATTCATTAATTGGTGTTCAGCCGTTGACTCATTTTAATGCATGAACATTTTCTGAAGATGAGCTATTAACGTTTTTTGTCTGTAAATACATATGTATTTGTTACTATATGCATACATACATATACATGTATATAATAATATATCACAGTACTGTTCCATTTATTAAATTGGAATGGTGTGTTTATAATATAAATAGAATTCAATTTTCCGGGGGGTTCAAAAGGGAAAATTTCAGGAAATAAAATATTAATGTAATATTTCTAAAAATAGAATACTTTTTTTTGTTATTTCATGTGAAATGTAGTGCATAGAGTTAAACATAGACATAATACATTAAAAAATGGCAATCATAAGAAACATGAGTAGAGTTTAAAAAAAAATTGCTCACATAGGAGGCTTAATGTATAAAATAAAGGCTGCCTATAAAATAGTCTGTTGTGCTCTCATGGAGGACACCCTAGTATGTCAGTGGCAGCCCTATGTTTCTTACCTGGACCCTTATTAAGGCTATGATTTAAAAGAAAAAGGTCTAAGTAAGGCTTACAATATAACATCTAAACTATTTAATCAATCTATCCTAAGTAAAACTTGAAAAAGAATATAAATACACTAATTTTTAACTAAATATTTTCAGTCGATATGTGTTCATTATTTTAATGTGCTTTAAAATAAGCCTAAGAAAGATACGTAAATGTAAGTAAGACCTTGAAGATATTGGAAAATGGCATGGCAAATGCAACAGGTCATGACTAATCGAGAGTTTTTCAAGAGTAACGGTACTTGGTGTACACACACACTCTTATATTTATGTATTTATATACACATTTGTATATGATAAGCTTATTTAAATTCTCGAAGGAATATGTGCCTTGTCACATCAAGGTCTAGAAGTTTCTAACCAATGATGAAAATTTCAAATGTTCGTACACAACAATGCACTGTAATTTTTTGTTTTTCATCTGCAGGTTATAGTTGGTGCTGATCACAGAGTCATAGATGGTGCAGCTGTGGCAAAATTTTGTAACAAGTGGAAGCTTATGATTGAAAATCCAGAGTATCTTCTGCTTCATTTGAGATGAGGAGTTATCTTCAAGGTTTTGATGATTTCTTCTTTGTTTATATGTATCTTGTTATTTAATATCCTTTGTTTTCTTTTGACTAAATAAGTTGCATGGTATACTCGTAATGAATTTTCTAAAACCATTTTATTGAAGCTGGATATGTTTTCTCAACACAGTTTATAAACCGTTTTTGCCTGAGAACCTTCAAGGATATCAATGTTGGATTACTGTGAATACCTCTATATCTTCAGTGTTACTTTGTCTGCCCAATTTTATCATTGGCAGGAAAGGATATTCATACACTGTATTTTCTATATATTAGAAATTAGAATGCATTCAACAGACTTGTTCAAAAAAGGCATCAGCATGCAGAGCAAGCAGGAATCAGCATTGCTTTAAGCAAATGAAAGGAGTAATATCTTTAAAATGTATTTAGAGGTGTTTTAAACAATAACAATCAAAATAATTTTGTAAGGATCTTTTTAGAAGGATAAATAAATGCCTTTTGATGTCTCAAATGGACATTATATTGAGAATTCCATTTTCCTTTTAGCTTCTATTGTTCTGTGGATAGTGTTATAATGAAGTGTCAAGTGTGATGCTGTTCTCTCATCAGCCTCCCTTTCTGGAGTCAGTATCATTGGTATTACTATTTACTATTTATTTCTAACTCACTAAGATTGTAGACTGCGGTTGCGTAATATTTTCATATTACGTTTCATGTAAATGCTCTATACAAGATGGCTGCAGCACATAATTTCAGTGTGTGATCAGGACAAGTTTGCTATATTCAGTTTCTTATGTGCTTGATTATTTTTCCAAATTGAACATTTGCACACCGTGTTAAAAAGTCGCACATAATAATTCTACAGTTTGATTTGACCTAGAGATAAGCCTTTTAAGAAAAAAATCATGAGAATGCATCGTACATAATTTCTAAATAATGATTATTTTTTATAATTAGCTAGTTCAGACTTAAGTTTATGAATCTTTATTTTTGTCTTGAGTGAAAATGGATTCATGCCATGACACTCGAGTTGCATTTAAATTAATCATTTCCATTAATGAAGCTGCTCTACTAATGGCAACTTTATCATTACAAATTTACAAGTGATTTGACGTTTAGCAATTGTTAGTAATGAACTGCTGTACTTGCTAAATAGGCTTTATGTTTTTTATCCCTGTAGTTTAGTAACCTTCTATATCACCAAAAACAACAAACAGATTAGAACATGAAAGAAGGGAAGTGTTCGATCATCAACAAATATACCTGATAATAATTTGCGCATATGTTGATTATCTTACCCAATTTTGCAAATGCTTTTGAAAGTTAAAAATTGGTTCTTTTGGTACTTTTAACTTACTGGGACAAGGGTTGGTTGGATCTATAAATCTCGGTGATTTCCTTAGTCCCAAGTTCTGAACTCTTTGTTTCCATTTTTCTTGCTGACATTCCAGGGAATCTTGCCTCATATAATGGAGGGATTGCTCAATCTTCATGCCAGCCCCTAAAAGTTCACAAGTCTCTTCCTTAACTCTGGTTAAACCACTCTTGTCTTTGTTTGCCCCACCCTAGAGGTGGTCGAGTCCCCCCTTTCTACCTTTTCTATAGTGAGGGGTGGATAGGGGCCTTGTTGCTATGGATAGGGTTGAAGAGGGGCATAATAGCCCTAAAGGTCCTTACCAAATTTGATGACTGGAGTGAAGTGATGAAGTGATTTGGAGATGTCGATCACCATTGAACCAATACTTTTTGGGAGGTTCCCACAAATGCTACCTCGAGGTCAGCAATAGGTTGACTCACAAGTCGAGTGTTTTGAGGGGTCTTGACTTTGAGCCGTAGGTGAATTTTGAGTTCGATATGGGGTAGAAGGAAATAGAATGATTCCATGGTCTCAAATTTTCTAGTTAATATTTTATCAATTTTCCCCCAATCTTGATGGTTTCTTAGAAAAAAGAATAGCCAAATGGATGGTGTTAAAAGTTCTATTATGCTTGTGATTGAACTTGGAGTTGGAGAAATAAAGCTCTCAAGAGACGAAGTCATTTCAAGACTTGGTTGGATATGACAAGTTGTGGTCATGATGCCTAGTTTGAATAATTGTGTGGTGATACGATGAAATTGGCTTAAATAAAGAAATGGGTGGTGACATACACAACCCTTGACTTAGAGAGGAGCAACCCTCCCAAGAGTGGCACTATTGGGAGGGGAGGCAACTATCGTAATTGTCTAAGAAAATCTTGTGTTTGGGGTTGGGGTGACGGTGATAGTGAGGGTCGGGTGCAGGGGTTAACATTAATGGGAGTGTGCATGGTGTTGGGGCATGAAGAATGGGGTGGGGTTGTGGATGGTGGCTTCAATTTTGACTATGAGGATTTTTTTATTGGAATTGGGGGAGTCAACTGATTTTGATATTGTGGTCAATGTTAAGGATTCTTTGTTAAATTCCTTTAAATATGAAATATTGGATGTAATGTAGGAAGAGTGAAACCCTAGTGTTTAATTAGGATTAGCTACTATTCACTTACAAAACATTAGAATTGAGATTGGCAAGGGTATTAGATTGACTTACAACCTAAAAGATGAGCCAATCAGCCCTAGATTTGAATTCTTTGGGGGATTGGAAATGTATTTTTTGGATGAAATGCAATGATGCAACTAGCTGACTATGAAAATGCACTGTTCTGTCATGAATTATAGCAAATTGGAAATTGATAGATAAATTATATGACCAAAAATAGATAGAGTAGACATGTGTGCCCTTGTGATTTAAATTTGGGCATAATTTTGCTGGATAAAGCCACCTAAGGTGCCCTTGTTTGAGTTGACTTTTCTTAGATATGAAAAAGCAGTCCTGTAGATCTCTATTTGTGGCTTCCTCCTTTTAGATCTTGTTGTCGAATCTTTGTTTCTTGTTGAGATAATTGAGTTTTTGTATCTTCTCAAGTTGTAGTGTTTGGATACATCAATGAACAAATAGTCTTCAATCTTCCTCCAATCTTCTTCAGATATGTAACTTGCACATTCGAAGAGAGGAAGGGTTGTGCCATATAGGGGCTTGTCTCGATCAAACCCCATGTTTGTATTTTTACCTCCACAATGACAATGTTGATGAAAGAGAGCTTGTCCTTTTAAGGGATAGAGGCTAAATGATAACGAAGTAATGAATCAACAATGGGTTGTAACTCACCACTCAAATTTGATCTCCTTGAAGGACTTAAGTCAAGCACATCATCTCAAGGCTTGATTGCAATTTGGCTCGATCACCTACAAGTGTTATACACATTAACAAAATGCATGTAAACATGAACATAGACTTACATAACATATGGCATGAAGTTGAGTTTTTCTGAGGTTCTTGCTCCAGATGTCTCAAATGGTGGCGCTGCTAAGGCTTCCCCTATAGAGCGAGAGATTGGATCTTAGGCTGCCATTCCTAGTGATAGTGCTACGACGCCTAGTTCTGGTGGCTCTTTAGATAAGTCAATGTCTGCACGAAGGAATAGTGATGAAATCTCCGAGACAAAGGTTGCAGGCATTCATCTTCAGGAAAATTGTGGGTTGGCCTGGCATGATAAGGCATCACATGTGGAAGAAGGCTAGATTACTGTTAAGGGTAAGAAAAAATCCTCTAGGCCTTCTTTTGACATGACTCTCCGCTCCCACAAGAGTAGTTCTAAATGTAAATCTTAACGGGTCTTGTTTGGGGGTTGGTTTTTGGGTGGTTGTAGGTTGTTCTTTCTGCAGTCTTGTTCTTGATTGTAAAGGGTTTCGGGTCCCTTCAAAACCTGTTTTTACCTGAATCAAAAACATATGGCATGAAGTTTGAATGATGAAGTGCTGATATAATCTTGATATTTATGCTTTTGACTATCTTTGACTGATTTTTGGATCTTCAATTTGCTCAATAATTTTCCTTCTTCCTAGTTAGTTTTCAAATGATGAAATGACTAGGTATTTATATGCAACTAATCTAATTTCTTGCAAATTAAATCTTGATAATCGACATTTAGGATTTGAAATTCAAATAATAAATTGCCAACCCTGACATATTAAAATTTGGGGCCAAATTAAGAGGACAAGGGCACCTAGGGCATCCTTGTTCAGATCCACTTTTTCAAGATCTGACAAGCCAGGGGCAAAATATTAAATGCCTAATTTGGTTTTTTACATTAGGTTTTTCAATAAATGTTTAAAATGGGCCATGGAATGTATACTTTAGAAAATTAGGGACACAATTAGGTCGAAGCAGATAGGAGGGAGCAAAACCTAGTGTGAAATTGTCAAGGGTGACAATTTACGATGTTACATTTAACCCCTACTTTAGTGAGAGTATAAATATGTCAAGAGGGGTTCAATTATCCAAATGTTGAAGAGATAGGATGACAATGAATCTAGGGAGAAGCTTGCAAGCCCCCAAAATTCAAGATCCCATGGCATAAGGACAAAAGAACACACGTGAAGTGAAATGCAATATGACAAACATGAAGCATACCCGATGAAGAAACATAACATAATATAATGCAACATAACATGAACATCAAACAAAACATAAACACAATGCCAACGCGATGCAAACACATAACATACAATTATCACACAACAAAAACACAAGGTTAGTACTAAAAGAATTCAAGTCAGCAAGGCAAAGAGACCTCAGTCTTAAATTTGTCTCAAATACCAAACGTCATCCATCAAATGTGCTATCTAAACAAAATGATGCCCTCATAAGGATGTAAAATCACTCATGAGCTACATAGATCTACTAACTAGCAAGTTGTGTTATGCTAGGTGTCCATGCAATATGATGGGTTCCACAAGGCTAGCAAGTTGCGTTGTGCTAAGACACTCATGTAACACATGGCTCCACTGATAAGCAAGTTGTGTTATGCTAGGTGGCCATGTTAAAAATTCTCTAAACTCATATGCTAGCAAACTCCATTATGCTAGGTCTATGCAAACTACATTTTAGGGAGCACACAAAATCACCTTAAGGGATGCACAACATTTAATATCATAGGTGACGAACAAATGCTTAATGCCATAGGGGATGAACACATGTTTAACACCACAAGGACAAATTGATAACGACGCTTCAGGGGGAATTATAACATCACCACTAAAGGGGTATGCCAATAAGTCAAATCTCACATGACGTTTATGAAATGGCTAGGGTGATATGCCTCCTCCCCCACCCCTTAAAATGTCAACATACTTGTTATGTTGGTATTTTAAGGAAGAAAAGGGGAAGATGGGATCTTTGAAAAGAATACACACCTCCCAAAACTAGTTATCCTTTCCCACCAAGTGTAGAGACAAGGAAAACCACACAAGAGACTATTGTGTTGCTACCATGACTAAAATATGGTTGCACTTAAGATTGTACCACCATGAATGGCAATGAGCAAACACATTAAGTTACAAATGCCACATAATGAGGAGCAACACCATAGAATAAAGATCATTATTTTTTAGAGTGATTAGGTGCATCAACACATGGAAGAGCACCAAAATCATTAAGTTGTATTTTATTACTCAAGCCCTGACATTCATTGGTAGAATGACCACACTTGATGATATGCACAAAATGAGTTATTATCATAAAATTTCTTTCGTGTTTTCGGAGGAAGAGTAATCAAGTGGGCATTAAGAAGCCTTGACAAAATATGCTCTTGCTCAGTAGTAGTAGGAGATGTTCCTTTATCTTGTGAAGAAAAGCTTGCTCGCTTACCACAAGATGCCCTAAATACAGTAGATGATAAAGCATTAGATGAAGATGGGGACAAAGGTTGGAAACCTAGACCCTATTTAGAAAAGTATGGTATAGACTTCACTTGATCCTTATCATTTTGCTCCATTTTTAGAAAGAATTTTGTATCCAAGCCCATAACATCCTTCCAACTCATATGAAGAAATTGTATCTACATGCTCATGACAAGAATTAGTTCTTTCAAAAACACACAAATCCTTTTTTAAGTTTTTTAAAGTTAGGCATCTTCCACTCATGAGGGACAAAAGCTAAAGAGCCCTCGTCACCATCATGGGGTGATGTTTTTGAATCTGTTGACGTAGAACAAGATAAAACACAAGACTCTTTAGGTTTAGCCTGTGAGCTTTTGTACTCTCCCATAAAGGAGGGTGAAAAATCTAATGAACTCCAATCATCATCTAAGAGTTTTGTTATAGATGAAGCAAATTTGTGATTATCATCAACATGTATAGGTTCTACCTTTGAAGTTGGGATCAAAGTATTAAGAGAGTTGGAAGTGTTATGTTTGGCTTCGACTTGTGAATTGTTACTTTCATCCACTTTAATTGTATATATTTGGTTATTATATTCATACTTCATCTCATGGTGAAGAGTAGATGGGACTCCCTTCATGGCATGAGTCCACGGTCTACCTAGGAGAAGATTGTATGAAAGAGGTCCCGACATGATATGGATAGGGGTAGGAAAAACCACATGTTCTACCTTAATGGGTAGTGTGATCACCCCTAATGGTTGCTTATTAACATTATCAAAGCCACAAATATTAACATCATTAGGTTCTATAAGATTCTTGTCCACACCAATTTTATCTAGAAGGTCAATGCTACAAACATTAAGACCTGATGCATTGTCTATGAGGGTACGCCTAACTCTAGTTCTATTAATGACCACCACTATCATTAAGGCTTCATGTTTATTTTGGATCTCAAGTGAGGTTAATTCATGTTGAGGGAATGTAATACCCAACTTTGTCAATTGCATACATTCAAACAAGGCAAATACACCATTCGGTTTAACAAAAGTTGAGACATCAATCTTCTACAAAGCCTCTTGGAGCATCTTGTGGTATGTAGGTGATGTTTGAATCAAATCCCAAAGGGAAATTTTGGTTGGAGTATTGTGAAGTTGCTCAACAAGATCATATTCTTTACCACTATGATGAGGAATATTAGGTGGGGATGAAAGGTATAGTTGAGGAAATGGGATGGACGTTGCTATTTGTTTTGCTTGCTTATTATTTCTAATGTTATATGTGTGAGCATCTACGTGATAACTTGGTTGTTGTGATACATGATTACTAGTGAGTTTTTTTGCAAAGTTTAGGATATGGCCATGAAGTTTAGGAGGTCCTATAATGAGAGGTGATTCAGGAGGTCCAATAATTAGAGTCTTGGAAGGTCCAATAATTAAAGGAGATCTAATTGTCAATTGTGCATTCATAACCTCAACAAGTTAATCATTTGTTGATGATTCTATCGTAT
>VDFB02330645.1:0-21416 GCA_007258455.2 Sequoia sempervirens
TAACCTGACAGAACTCTGACCAGCAACGTAGGACAGCCATCAATCAATGAAGTAGGAGGTAAAACCCATGAGGATGTTGGAATACTGCTGCCCACATGCCTGTCTCCAAACCATAGACTAAAATCAATCGGCAACTCAATTTGTTTAATTTCCAAGGTTCTTGCCTCATGCTCTTGGACCACCGATGTAGCTGCAATAGAATTTTCTGCTCTATGTAAGGAAAGGTGAGCCATGCTCAACTCTAAGCAAAGTTCATCAACTTCTTCTTTCTTTTTCAAAGCATCTGAATAAATCTTGTTGTGCCCTCAGCGCACACGCCCCGTTTGGAATGGGGACCCTCTTTTCTTTCGCCTTGCCGAGCCATTTTTGTCGCTTCCTCGTTTTGCGTGCCCTCGTTTTCGGTGTCCTAAGTGGTCAACGTACCTCCAAAGTCTCATCTTGAGTTGACCATGTTTCATCCACTTCAGTTTGGCTGAGTCTTGGTGCCTTGCGGAGTCTCCTTGGCAGTTTGCCCCTACCAACGGCCCTAGGACCTGGCGGGCCTGCCCCGCCAAGTTTCCTTGGGCGGGTTCCCCCCTTGTGTTCGCTGGTTCAAACGGCGGAAGGCTTCCGCCTTCCCGAACCCTGCTCCCTCTCTGCCGTAAGTTAAACTTGCAAACATTTTTGAGATGCCTTCACCCCCCCCGAGCCCGTCCATCCAAACTTCCGCTCCCGAAACTCCGTGCGGACTTCGCTGTTCCCGATGGCAAATCGCTGACGGAACTCCGCCCCCAAGCCCCGAGTTCCACTTCGTCCCCGATGGTTTCCAAACTGAATTTTCAAAACAGCGAACCTACAACGTCTTTACGGACCCCGTCCGCCCAAGCTCCGGAGCCCGCCCTGCCTTTCGTCGTCCAGTGTTGCGCGCAAACCCAACCTTCCGTCATCTCGCCGGGTCCCAGTCCACGAACTTTCGTCCGCAGACTTTTGTGGGGTATTCGCCATTTCAAACGGCCGATCACTAACGTCCTTCCGCCTCTCGAACCCCGAGATTTCGTTCGCCGTGAAACCGGAAATCTTTGAATTTCGATGTCCTTGCCCTCGCCGGGCTCCACCCACAGGGACTCCATCCCAACTCCGTCGTCCCAAAGGGAAGAGCACGCCCGCCTTTCCGACCCCGAGCTCCGCCCTTCTGCTCGCCGTGAGAACTTGATATGAAAATCTAACGCCCAATCTTGATGCCAAATCCGGCCCGCTGGGTCGCTCTCTCCGGACTTCCGTCTGACGATCGCAGTTTCGAACGGTGAAGGCGGGGCGGCTTCCCGACTCTCAGGCCCAAACGCCTCAAAATTTGAAAGGAAAGCATCTGCCGCCTTCCAGCCCTCCGGGTCCCGAACCCCGGAATTCCCTTTATTTCTGGCCGTTTCAAACAGCCAACCCCTAACGGCTTTCTGGCCTTGTACCTCCGGATGCTCCCAAGATGATCCAAACGACTTCAAATTTGAAATTTGATCTCGACCCACGTGCTCAAATTAATCCTTCTCCCGCATTGACCTTTTAAACCATCAAAATCTAGTCGAAAGAAGTCACCCGGATCGTCCCATCCCGTTTGCCCTTTCTAAACAGCATTTCTGCCAGGGAAGTCCGGCCCTCCAGGCCCGGATTGTCCGAAGCTCCTTCAGTAAATGGCTAGCGGTATCTTGGAGTAAACACTTGATTTCATTGGTCATATATTGTCTAAATTGGATTTCAACTAATGTTCATGCTTTTATAATCAGTCGTACTCATTGTGTCCATGCTCGCAGGATATATGGAATTGGGTGCAGGGCCATCGGAGGGGACTGCAAACAAAGGAAAGAAGTCAAGAAAGACTCCTCGTGGGAAGGAGGATAAAGACCAGATAAAGTTCCAATTCCAAAGTGAACCTCTACGATCAAAAATCACCACGGACTAGAAAGAAATAACAGACACCAATATTGGCCAAGTCGATATTGATGAGTTTACACAAAGGGTCAGAATTCACCCAAGGATTGACAACGCCAGGTTAATCAGGCACAGCGGAAACACAAAAGCTGCAGGCTTCCCCCCATCTCTCATTGCCCCTGAGCTAGTCATGGCCTGTCGGCAGGCCTATCAAACCAAGACAAGGACCATCGTCGACAGAGATGGTAATATTCTAGCGGATATGTCAACTGAGGGCATTACAAAGACCTTCCACATTCCCACTTTTGAAAAAATGGAAACACCCACCATAGAGGAATGTAAGGTGGCACGGGACGACAACCCAATGGGTTGCAAGAGACTGATAAATCAGCATTGGCTCAAGGAAAAAAGGGGCAGCGCCGCGAAGGTTCCCCAAGAACTCTTCCGCAGTGATTTCCAAGAAGACTACATGACTTGGCCACTATGCTGAGCCGGGTGATGGGCCTGCCCACCGCTGCGTTCTTTCAGGAATGGATGGTTTACTTTGTCGAGCAGATCCTCCGCGGGAACGAGGATGTCACCACGAAGGCCTCGTTCTACTAGGGAGGCATGATAAGCGACTGCTTCCATGAGCAGTTCATGAACGTGAAAAAAAGCTCCAAGTTCTACATGACCTATCTGGTCTACTCCTTGGCAAAGCAAAGGCAGTATAGTGGTCTGTTTGTAGCAACCGACGAGGAGCCAGGGCGAAGATTGAAAGTCTATGACAGACATCCCCAGCTCCAATTCAGAAATTTTAAGAAGGAATACTGTAGGGTCAATGATGCCTTCATTGGCCACGTCATCCGACTATTTGGAGGGGACTTTGAGAGGAGGGTCTCCCACAGTGCGCGGGCGTTCCTGAAGCAGTACGCCTTCCTGTTCCTTCAATTCCCCAAGTTTACCTACATTCGCACCCATGGTTTCACTGAAAGGCCGAACAGGTTACCCCGGTACCCCAATGACCAAATTATACTATTGGAACTCTCCCGGCAGTTGCAACATGTGCACACCATCCTCAGCAACAAGCATTTGGCAGGGGTCTCTTATCCCTTGACCCTCGGTCGGGGCATGTACAAATTGCAAACTTCCTAGTGCGTTGGGAATTCAGAAAAGGAGCTGGTGGAATACCACTTCCAACTACAGACTCCTCGCCCACGAATGGACCCGTATGGGCATGTAAGAAAAGCACTAGGGCCAGAATACGCCCATTTACATAATGTCGAGGATTTCTGGGGAAATTGCCAGGATGACAAAGAGGTGCGTGCTAGGCACTACATGAGGATGACTGCATATTTCATAAGAAGGTTGCAACTGTTCCCCATACCGGATCAAGTAGAAGAAGATGAGGGCACCGTCATGGATCCCCGGTATAATGCAGTCGCCAATTTACCGCTGCCAGCAATTGATTGGGATGAACAGGAGGTCGATGACCTTGACATCTTGACCAAACCCATCGTGGTCCGAACCGAAGAATGGGTTAAAGGACAAGTGAGCCGGCTAAAGCAGCAAGGAGTGGTCCTAACCTATGAAGGGCTAAAGAGTGAGCCCAGTGCCACCAAAGATGTCGCCGCCACGACTTCAACGGGTGGGACATCCAAATCTCCTCCAATCACCAGATCTAAGAAGAGGAAAGAAACGGAAACGGAGCAATCTCCGAATCCCAAAGTATACACAAGGAAAGATCCAGGAGGCTCACCCTCTAAAAGGCTCAGGCAAATAGGAGGCACCACGGAGCAGCCCGTAATCCAAGAGGAAGAAGCAAAAAGTACAGATCAATTAAAACCTCTTTCGGCTCTCCCTGTTTCGACTGCCCCATCATCTACCTCCTTAGCCATGGTCGCCACATCCCCGCCGGCAGTGGACATCTCAGTCCATCTTGCCCCTTCACCTCTGGTCGAGCCTGTTATAGTGATTGACTCTTCCTCCGTTGTAACTACTCCTCCTTCCTCCGCTGCCATGTCACCTACCACATCACTCCCATTAGCTACAATGATGGCACCGATGCCCGCTCCCGCCTTGCCTGAGGCCTTCTCGAAACACATGCAGAATCTCCCTTCCGAGCTCTCCCAGATCCTTATGGACCCCACTCTTCAGGCGGCCCTAGCGCAGGTCCTCGCTACTGCTAAACCTTCGCAGCCTCCGGCAGGACCACCGACTATGGAGGCCACCATGTTAATCTCCGAAGAGTGGGAGAGACAGGAGCAGGAGGCCTCGAAGCCATTTGAAGAGGAAGCCGACGAATACCATGAGCACCTGGAGTATGAACACCGGACAATTGACAGGGTGGCCTACAAGGAGGAAGGAACAGGCTCTTTCGAGAGCAAGGATGAAGAGGAGGATGCCGGTGGTAGGGTCATCGTACAAACCTTTGATGACGATCTTGAAGAAGAGATGGCCCGGCAGCTAAAACACGATGAAGAAGAGGCAAAAAGGTTGCCTCTCAGAGAAGGGGAGGAGGGCAGCAAGACAGCAGAAATTGTGGAAACCCCTGCCGGGAAAAAACAACTGGAGATTGTGTCGCCTCCCACGGAAGAAAAGGACAAGAGGACCAGCCCGAGGGGTACATGCACAAAGACGAGCAGATTGAAGACAAAGGAAAAGGAAAATGAGGAAGAAAAGAGTCCCCGAGGACAGTTGATTACTAAGCCTCCTATCAAGCGCCTCACATTTGTCTTAGATTCTGATGAGGAAGAGGGAGACAGCACCAAGGTGAAAGGTGCACAAATGAAGGGCCTAACAGAGAAGGGTGAAGGCGATCAAGAGCCACCAAAAGAAGAATCTGCCATGCCCGAGTGGTTGGGAAGACAGCTTGAGAAGAGGACTCTCGCTCCTAAGGATCCGAGAGCAAGGCTAGAGGCTATCCTAGCTTGCGCGCAAAGCTCAACTAGGAAGGAGAAAAAGCCTAAGGTTAGATCCAAAATAACGATGGATGCTTCTGGGTCCCGAACCGCACAAATAGCAACGCCCGTGGTAGGCCAGGCTGGTGTAAGCTACAACATTTCCACCATCGACTTGGGGACTGCTACCAGGGAGCAAAAGGTAGGACACCTTGAAGAGTCAGTGGCCACGATAGTGCACTTGATAAAACAGGACAAGGTCTCGAAGGACGAACTCAAAGCACAGGTGGCCGTCTTGACAGATTACATCCAGCAATGGTCTTCGGTGGATGACTTGCCTACCACATCCGCGGCTCCACCCCAACTGCTGTCCAAAGAACAAATTGACAAGTTGGAGAGGAGAAAGAACTTGGACAAGACTACAGAGAGCTGGTTCCAACAGGTCCTGTACGTCGAGAACATGGGTATTAGCCGGGCAGTTCGAACAGCCAACAAGTTCTTGGACCTACAGCAATCTTTGGAGAGCACGAAGAAGCTCTGCACCGACTTCCCTGCAACATACGACTCCACCTATCCAAAGATTGAGGCCATCCTCCAATTACCAAAATCCACATGGGAAAATAAGCTTGCATTCAAAAGGGATGATCACTAGTTGATGGATGTGTGGAGGCAGAATTTCGATAACAGGAAGGAAAGGTTGGAGCAAATAATGAATAAGGTGGATCCAGACATCGAATGGATCAAGGAAATTAGGGCGGAATGCGCTCGATATCTCAAGCTGATGACGGAGTATGACATGCCCGCAGTACAGATGGATCCAGAAAAGATAAAACCTTACTTTCAGAAGAAGATAGAGGACAGGATGTCCGGTGAAATAACAGTGGAATTCATGAGTTTTGCCGCCCGTGCCTTCGACCAATCAGAGTTGTTCAGAGATCAGGGGGTAAAGTATGATGAAGACTGGAGAAAGCTTGAAGATAATGCAAAAGAATGGAGCTACTAGATGTTGCGGTATGAGATCATTGAGGTAGACAAGCTCCAGCCAATTATTCTAAAATTCATGGAATATACAGCTTCGAAGAAGCAAGAGGACAGCCCTGTAATCAATGAGAAGCTCCCAAAGGAGTAGATACAACAAAAGAGCAATCAGCAAAAAACAAGATGCTACAGTGCCATCACTAAGTGACAAAATAGGGAAAGGACAAGGATGTATTTTTAAATTGTAATATATTGGGGGTAGGTGAAACCCTATTTTGTAATGAATCTTGGCCACACAATAAAAATCAATCTTGGTCATTCATTTAGCTTTTTAGGCACTATAAATAGGGGTCTCCTCTCATTTGCAAAGGGTGTTGAGTTGTTGTAAAGACATGTTGCAGAAATTTATAATGAAAATACATTGACTTGGTGCATTTTCTGAATTTTTCACATGTTACTTGATTCAACCTCCATTGTTAGATGCTTTACTTAGATTTATATTGTTGTTCTAGTTAGTTGTATTCTTGCTTTGATAGATTTAGAAATGTTGTTCCGTGGTTGTGAAAATTCTTGCTGTGTAGATGCCTTCTTAGTCCATACTTTTTGATGTTTGCTGCTAGTAGATAGCTGTGTAAAGTTAGTCTGGGCTTAAATTCAAAGCTGCTCCACACTTTTATCTTTGTTCATGCATGCATATGGTGAATAAAAGGTGAAATATTTGTAGACCTTAGAAGATAGCACGAATTTCATGAGACTGTGAGATTTCTGGTTAAGTGAAATCTTGTTTTAAGGAAGCTGACCATTGCATGAACTCCATAATTACTGGTCATAGTTAGTTGCAGATCCGGGAACCTCCCCTCTTCCCTGCTCTTTTCCCCTTTTTTTAGAAGTAGCCTGTGCTAAGGTTCATTGCACATTGTAAAGCCAAACTTGAAGAAAACATCAAAGCTTTGGACAGCTGTCCGAACCTACAGCAAAGTGAAATTTGACCTCCATCTCAAAAGCTTCGGATTTGAAGATCTACCTCGCATCCAGCTACGTAAATTCGCCCTGTGATTACCAGCAAAATTACATCAAAATCAACTTAGGAGTTCCATGCAAGTCATGACCTGACACCCGAGAGACCTTGGGGAGATTTTCAGCAACTTGTCGTTGAAGATTTCCTTTCAAGAGAGGTAGTGCACCTTCTCACTGCCTGTGTTGAGAAAGTGTGCAAAAACACCCATCAACAAATCTCAACGAGGTTGAGAAGGTGGTCACGATCTGAAAGAAGGTGCAAATAACTTGACTTCATTGCTCCCATACCTTCTTCGATATCCTGCAAGCTATCATGAGAAGACTCTACTTCAATCCCTTTTTGTCTTCTCTCCAACTGAACCATCCAAAGGTGATTTTCAATCAACTTGTGCATCTTATCATGATGAAACAATGCTCCCACAATCTCATCCTCATTCACCTTCAACTAATTCTTCAAACTGTGCGGACTATGGGGTGTATGAACTTCTGCTTCACATGAAGAAGCATCAAATTGTTCCTGAATATATGTAGAAATATCCTCAATGCCCTTATTAAGTGTCATAACACAAGAGGGCTCAATTTGTTCTTTGATCTCATCATCCAACTCAGCTGGTCCACTGGATGATGGTATGCTATCTTCATGTAGAGAAGATGGAACCTATAAGCCAAAAGTGATTAACTCTTCTGCATTCAATTGTTCCTTGAACTTTTCAATCTTCTCCTCAACCAGTCTTTTTGTGAGATCATATGATGCAGATGAAACATGTTGCTCTCTTCTCCAAATGGCTAACAAATCGGATTGCAACTGCTTACAAACATCATCATCATCATCTAGGATTACAGACAAGATGTTGAACATATCTGTCTTCACCTTGTCTAAATGGCGTTTCCTGATATTGGAAATGAAACAATCGAATAGTTTGAGAACAAGACCATCATAATCAAACATGATAACACATGAATGCACCTTTGCCATTGATTCTAGAATTTTGGCCCTCTTATTGAAAGTAGGGCTTTCGATGTCTCCTAACCCATTAAAACTTTCAATCATCAACTGCATGACCTCTCTCATTTTGTCATCATCATAGGGAACTTTAGGAGCTATAAATCTCATAATTTCACTTATGCAAGTGACAACCGCCAATCTTACTTTTTCATCTTGTTGTTGCATAAGTTCTAGCTTTTCTAATGAACGCACCAATGGAGTCAAAGTTGTACTCATCGTGTGAGAAGGTGATTGACTAACCTTACAGAGACAACTTTTTGCTTCCTCCAAAATGTTAAGGAGAGCTGCTTTAGCCTAAGGTAAGAGTTTGAACTTCTTGCCCATGAACTTGAGTCTTTCTTGAAGAACTTCGGTGGCCTCCTTAGGTTCAACTGTAGGCTGATTAGTAATTGCTGAAAACTTATCATAGAGACTTCTATATATATCACTTGTAGATACACCATGTTTCTCCTTCTTGTTGTATGATGTAAACCATTTTGAAATAGATTCTCCATACTAAGCTAATCTTTGTTGTGAGAGCATAATTTCTTTCAAGATGTCTTCCATCCTTGGCTGCTCACATGTCTTTGAATTTATTTTTTACTGGCTATAATCCATCGGATGCTCCATATAACTGATGAAGGGAAGGTCATTTCTAATCTCTTGTGGAAGTGCAAGGTACTCTTTATAAGCAACCATTATATCATCTTTGGAACCCATGACTGCAACAAACAACTAACCCTCTAGGCTGGCAGGATTCAAGCTCTGATATCACTGTAAGAAGCCTTGCCAAAATGGATCTAAATTGCCTGATTTTGATGCACAGGAATTTTGACAAACAGTTATCTTGCAAACTCTTCAACTGTTGTTTGTGGCTTATTTTTGTATCTTTAATGCATAAGATGATAACATCAATATAAAGACTCTAATTGAAATGTTCTAAAGACTGAAATGAAAGAGAGATGCAATGCCGTATCTTGATTTTTTCCAATGCAATATGATAACTGAGAATGAAGTGCAAACATACTAATGAGCAGTTACAGCTGAGACATTTTATCAAACATATCATATGCATTCCCAACTCCAAAATAGTATTGCATTATGAACTGAGAATTGATTACAATGACTGTCAATGAACACGTCCTCAAGATAGTCAATATACAATGCCAACTGCAGATAGGATGACCCAGCAATGCAAGATGCAATGCAACTACAAATGATGTATTTGACAATGCTATTATGTGATAATAAAATACAGCTATAATACTGATTTATTCAATGAAATGGAACCTGGATAATTCCTTGAAGAAGCAATGATAGCAATGCCAACAATGCAATCAAACTTGCCACGAATCGAATTATATTGACTCCCAAAATGCAGCGCCCAGATTACCTGATGAGGTGCAATCTCCTCTTTAACAAAATCGAACTTGAATAAGAGTCTTAAACTCAAAATCGACCTGGAGATGGCTATGCCCAGGTATGTAAATTAAATCTTAAAAATCAAATTCTTCAGTGTTCAATGGTTGCGCCAATGCAGCTAGGTGTTTGGCGATTTATTCCAGTTCAATTCGCCCCTGCTAAATGCTTCCACTAACCAGCTCGAACTGATGAAGAAGCACCCAGCAAGGCCAAGCAAAATCTCCTTAATCGCTTTATTAAATGCTGCGTCCTAAAGCCTCAATTTTGAATTTCACTGTGTTGCGCCACTTTCTTAAAGAACCACGATTTTCCTTCAAATGAAGCCACAATTTGGTCGAATCTTCTTTGTTGATTTAAGATAGCTTCGGTCAGATATAAATGATGATTGCATTCATGCATCATCATCATTTATATTTAACCTAAACTGTTCTTAAAATATAAATCCATCAAATGAAGTATCTGAATTTTTGAAGATGATCAAAATTCGAAATTGGATAAATCGAATTCATATAAAATGATTGTTGAATAAACACTTATATTAGTTTTGATTACTTCCGAATGCCTTCAGTTGTTTAAGAAGCCCGCGCGCTCAAGGGACACATCCCATGAGTGGACGTGTCTTCATTTTGTGAAGACACGTCCTCTCATGAGACGCGTCTCTCCTTGAGGTACGTCTCTCCTTGAGGCACGTCTTCATCATATATAAGGAACTTCTTTCCCTTACTTGCAGAATATAGAAATCGATAAATGTTCTGCAATTAGTACATTTTGACATATAGAATTTAAATCTGACTTAGAAGAACAGGATTTCATGCTTAGACTTTCATAGGTACACTTAGGATTAAATCTGATAAATTTTGATTACAATTACATGGTATCAGAGCCAGGTTGTGTGAATCCAAATCAAATCTAAATATCAGATTGCTCTAGAAAATTCGTATTTTAAAAAAAAAAATCGAATTCACATCACATTCTTCATAATGTCAAGTGTGATCAGATTTGAAGATCATCTTGCAGGAGCAGACAACTTCACATCATGGAAATTTAGAATCATGATGATCCTTAAAGAGAATAAATTAGACTCACTTGTGAGAGAAAATAAAAAGAAACCAGAGGCTGATCCTGAGAAAACTCAATGGATTGAAAACAATGAAAAAGCCATGAAAATCTTAGTAGATGCAGTTAGGGATCATATAGTGCCCATCCTAGCAAAACATGAAACTGCATATCATATGTTCAAATCTCTTGAGAGTACCTATGAGATCAACAACACCAGTAGGACTCTTGCATTAAAGAGGCAAATCAACAATGCTCAAATAAACAAAGGAGAGTCCATTAATGCATACTTCTTGAGGATCATTGAACTAAGGGATCAATTATCCACAATTGGATATCAAATTGATAGCAAAGAGTTAACTCTAATTGCACTAGGAGGCATACCAAACTCATGGGAGTCATTTGTTCAAGGAATAAGTGCAAGATCTAAACTCCCTAAGTTTGGCAGGCTAAGAACTGACTGCCTTCAAGAAGAAACAAGACTCTCCTCAAAAGAAAATAAACAGAAAAACATAGATGAAGACATTCATGTACTCAACACATCATCTAATAAAAGGAATAAGAAAAACTCCTACAAGAAAGGATCTTTTAAAAGAAAGAGAAATTCCAATGGAAAGGGATCTTCTAAGAAGAAAGACATCTCTCAAGTGCAATGCGTTAGATGTGATAAATATGAGCACTATGCAATGAAGTGCCCTGACAGATCAAAACAACAAGCATCATTTGCTAAAGTAGGAAACCCAAATTCAAACCATGATTCTGAGAAATTTGTATTCTATTCAACCTTATCAAGTCAAGTATCTAGCAATATCAACAACTGGGTGATTGATAGTGGTTCTTCAAGGCACATCACAGGGTTTAGAGAACACTTAGACACTGTGACTGAAGAGTCTGATGAAGAAGTAACAATTGGGGATGATTCTACACATCAAGTAAAAGGGGTTGGAACTTGTTCCATCACATTGAAATCTGGTCTATCTCATCAATTCACTGGAGTTTTATTCGTACCTGGTATAAAGAGGAATCTAATATCCATCTCTGCTCTTGAAGACAATGGATATAGGGTTACCTTTATGGATGGGAAAGTGCTGGCATGGCCTAAGAACTCAACTATAAAGAAAGCTCTAAACATAGGCGTAAGACAAGGTTATCTTTATAAACTATGCACCGAAGTCAAGCAAGCCCTAACCCTTGATACTTCTAATTCAAATGAAATTTGGCATAGAAGATTAGGACACCTTCATTTCCGTGCCCTACCTTCCTTGGAAAAACTTGTAACAGGATTACCTAAGTTAAAACCTATTCATGAAGGAACTTGTAAAGGTTGTGCCCTAGGTAAAAATACAAAGGGATCCTTTCACACTAGCTTGAGCAAAACCCAAAATGTATTAGAATTGGTGCACTCTGATTTATGTGGACCCATGTCTGTACCCTCCAAGGCAGGCTTCCTATACTATGTCATATTTATAGATGACTTCTCTAGGAAGACTTGGATTTACTTTCGTAAGTGTAAAGAGTCAATAGAAATCCTTAAAAGGTTCAAGGAGTTCAAAGCTCTTACTGAAAACTTCTCTGGGAAGAGAATAAAAATCTTAAGGACAGACAATGGGAAAGAATACACCTCTAAAATCTTTAAGGAATTCTGCATGAATGTTGGGATTAAGAGGGAGTTTACAGTAGCCTACAACCCTCAACAAAATGGGGTTGCTGAAAGGAAAAATAGAACCATTGTAGAAGCTGCAAAAGCAATGTTACTTGACCAGAACATTGAAACTTCATTCTGGGCAGAAGCCTCTAGAACTGTTGTCTTCATCCAAAATAGATGTCCTCATTCTCACCTAGATAACAAAACTCCTAAAGAAGCATTTACTGGTCTAAAACCTTATATTAGTCACTTTAGGATTTTTGGTTGCCCCGTCTATATTCATGTGCCCAAGGAGAAGAGATTCAAACTAGAACCTTCCGGAAAGAAAGGGATATTTATGGGATATAGTGAAACCTCCAAGGCCTACAGGATATTCATACCCGGGCAGAATCAAATTGAATTGAGCAGAGATGTCATCTTTGAAGAAGACATCGCATTCAAAAGGGCAAGAAGTTCTAGTGAGATAGAAAATTATTCTCCTAGAGTATTAGAAGAGGAACCTACTCCTGAGATTCAGAGGGAGTATCCTAGGAAAATGCCAAATGAACTTCAAACTACTTCAGATGAGAATGCAAATGACAACAGCAAAAAGAGGCCACTTTGGGCTAGGAAGATGATCAAAGAAGCTGAGAATCATGCAGCACCCAAAGGAACATTCAGGGAGAGTAAAAGACCCAAACGGTTCTCAAGCTATGTTGCTCAAATGAATGACATCATAAATTCAGAACCCACCAGTGTTTCAGAAGCCTTCTGACATCAAGTATGGAAGGACGCTATGACAGAAGAGTATCAGTCCATTCTAAAGAATGATGTATGGGATATTGTGCCTAGACCAAAAGAGAAATCTATTGTCTCGTCTAAATGGCTCTTCAAAATCAAACATGCTGCTGATGGCAGTATAGAAAAACATAAAGCACGTTTTGTGGCAAGAGGTTTTTCACAGAAGGAAGGCATTGATTATGAAGAAACATTTCCACCCGTTGCTCATTACACATCTGTGAGAGCAGTGATAGCCATTGCTGCAACTAAAGGGTGGAAGATCCATCAAATGGATGTGAAAATGGCCTTTCTAAATGGAACCATTGAAGAGGAAGTCTATATAGAACAGCCTGAAGGTTTTGTGATACATAAACCTGACTCTCATGTATGCAGACTGAAGAAAGCACTCTATGGACTCAAACAGGCTCCCAGGGCCTGGTATGAAAGAATTGACAGCTACCTCTTGGGAGTAGGATTCCCCAAAAATGATGCTGACCCAAATCTTTACTTTAAGGTAATCAAAGGTGATATGTTAATAATTATTTTATATGTTGATGACCTGCTGATAACAGGAGATCACCTCATTGCTCAAGGAAAGAAGGATCTAACTTCAGAATTTGACATGAAAGACTTGGGCATTTTACGCTACTTCCTAGGTTTAGAAGTATGGCAGAATTCAGATGGCATCATACTAAACCAAGGGAAGTATACTATTGATATTTTGAAGAGGTTTGGAATGTTGGATTGTAGACCCATGTCTACACCTATGGAAACCAACCTTCACAAACTAAAAGAAGCAGCAGCAAAATCTAAATGTGCAGACACCACTCTTTATAGACAAATGATTGGATCCTTGATGTATCTGGTTAATACCAGACCTGATATTTGCTTTGCAGTGAATGCTCTCAGCTAGTTCATGTGTGAACCAAAGGAAATTCATCTTATGGCTGTGAAAAATATCTTGAGATATCTTCAAGGCACTATTGGATATGGTCTTCTTTACAAGAATGACCATCTAGATCTACATGGATACTCTGATTCAGATTGGGCTGGAAGTGTAACCGATCGGAAAAGCACATCAAGATGTTGCTTCAATTTAGGATCGGCTATGATCTCCTGGATTTGCAGAAAACAGTCTTCAGTTGCACAGAGCTCAACAGAAGCTTAATACATTGCAGCCTCTATGGGAGAAGAATATGAAATAATGAATATGAAGAAAGATTCTTTTTATTGACAAATTCCTAGGGATTTGAATATTATGATAATAAGTAGGCCCCTATCATCTAGTGGCCCAGGACATCTCTCTTTCAAGGAGGCAACGGGGATTCGATTTCCCCTAGGGGTACTAGGCTAGGAAAGTAATTATAATACCTAATTAGGTATTATAATTACTTCCCATTTTTTTTCTGGGTCGATGCCCGAGTGGCTAATGGGGACGGACTATAAATTCGTTGGCAATATGCCTACGCTGGTTCAAATCCAGCTCGGCCCAATACCAAATTGATCTATAGATTGATATAGATATCAATCAATGATATTGGTAAAAAGGTAATTGGTTTTTGAATATCCTATACCCTATATAGAAAGAATCGGAACGAACAGAGACTTTCGGAAGATTTGAAAGAGAAAAGTTTTACAATATGTTTTATCGACCCGGCACAGTTGAATTACTATGACTAATTAGTCAATAAACTCTACCTAGTGGGATTGTAGTTCAATTGGTTAGAGTACCGCCCTGTCAAGACGGAAGTTGCGGGTTCGAGCCCCGTCAGTCCCGATCCAATAAATTGAACAATTCTTTGAGCGATCCCCGCCCCAAAGAAAAGCAAAAAAAGGAAAAGAGAATAGACTAGAATAGATTTACTAGGGATTATGTAGATCTATCTGGATCTACATAATTAACCAAATCTATAATGGTTATTTTTGTCGACATGATAGATCTGCAATCCTCTTTTATCCTTGAGAGTTAAAAAAGGGTATCGTAGGAAGATAGATCTTTGTTAGCAAGAATAAGACAGGGGTGCCCGGAAATAAAATATTTCAAATGTGCTAGTTCCCCAGAAACGAAAATAAGGGTTTTTAATGATTTCTAAAAAAAGAGAAAAGATTCCAATTTTCATAAATAAAGATTGGATTCTATTTGGCTTACTATCCAAATAATTCTGCTCATTCCAGGGTTATGGGCAATTCTTAGGATAAGATAATTTGGAGCTATTCGTTTTACAAAACGAATTAAGGTAAATAAGAGCTGTTACCAATTATCAGTAATCGTTTACTAGTGCTCCCAAACCTGTACAAATACAGGTAGTGACAGGATTTGATTCAATCTAATCAATTTTTTGACTAGACCCTTTTCGGTCTTTTTTCATGAAAAGACTATTTGCGGGGTCATTGAAACCCTATCTATATAGATAGGTCCTGTTCGTCTCTTGTACGATGTAAGTAAATATAATTCAAAAAAGAGAAGCAGTTTGGCTTCATAAATTACTTGTGGGACTCTTTGGTGAGCCCTTGAATCCTACAATCATTCATTGTGATATCAGAGTTGAATCAAACTCTCTGTAAATCCTGTCTTCCATGATAGATCTAAGCACATTGAGATCCCCTATATGTAAGAGACATGGTGGAAAGGAAAGTGATCCAGTTGGAGTATGTAAGTACAAATGATCAAACAGCAGACATTCTCACCAAGCCTCTCTCCTGAATCAAGGTAGAACACTTCAGGAAGAAACTTGGTATGGTTGAAATGTAATTTGATATTATGTTGAAATTCAAATTGTTTATAAAAATTGTACTAATATATAAAGATGTTTAATGTGTAAACTCTTTTGTCATGTGTGTGACTCCATGACCTTATGGGCCTACTCACCCCGTGTACATTATTGAAAGGTGACGATCTTTCTAATAATGAGCACTTGTATTTGACATTGTAAAGTGACGACTCTACAATGACAAACTATCATGATAGGTATCATGTGACTTGATATCTGTGGACATGTCATGATAGTATCTCTTGGACACTTTGATGGATATCATGAGACTTGATGTCATATGAAGATCATTGTGATCCTTAAGAGATAATCATGGTGGATATTTATATCCGTGGATATGCCATGAATTATGGTAGACAACATGTGACTTGATGTCAGTGCACATACCATAATGAAGATGTGATTATGAAGAATGTCATGTGACTTGACAATCTTATGAAAAAGTCTCCTTATGACAAAAAATAATCTCCAGGCTATAAATTTTGATTACAATTACATTCTTGAGCTCTAAAAATCGATCTTCTTGTGTCCTCCAAGAAGAAAATCAAAAGTCTCCTTATGACAAAAAATAATCTCCAGGCTATAAGAATCAAATTCTTCCAAGGCTGACGATGAACTCCCAAAACCTATAATTAGCTTCCACAAGAATCGAACTTTCTTTGATCTCCAAAATTTGGTCCCTGACCATTAAATTTTGCAAAACCGACCCAATAGAAATATCTTCCTCAAATGCAACAATTGCAACAATACATCAATTGTTGCAAATCAACAATGCAGTAATAAACTAGCTATTGCATCAAACCACAACTCCTTTCAGAAGGGCAATAATACATCAGCTATTGCACCTGTCAAAACTCTCCAATGAAGCACCTGTAAAAACCCTGGATGGATTCCTCCATAATCTCCAACTAGGGTTGATCTTTCACAACCGAACTTGGTATCCTAGAGTCTTCAAACCCTTGGACAAGCAAAGCATTCAAGCTTCTTACCAAACTGGTAATGAGAAGTATAAACCAAGACATGCTCAAATGCTAGGCCAACAACTCCTTATAAAGATTTCTAAATGCCTTCCAAGAAGCTTCTAGAAATATTATTATTTTATTCTCCAAAGTGACTTTATAATATATTATTTTATTTAGTCACTTTTATTAAATCAATTAAATATAAAGTTATCCTTTTGATATTAATTTATTGGAATAACTTTATAAATAATTAATTTAATATTCCCACTTTATTTTAATTAAAATAAACAATTAAGCTATCCTTTTGAAATATCATTAATTTGGACAACTTAATCAATTAATTTAATTAAATTACTTCACCTCCAATTTGGGGACATTACAGTTAGGTAAAGTAAACTATTAGAGTAATCATGCATTAGCTAATAATTAATTAATGTTTAGTTAATTATTAGTCTAATTTATTCGCATGCACTTACGCTAAACTTAGGAATGATTTTCTATGTTAACTAGAGAGCTATTATTAGATCATTTTGTCTCATTACATGAGATGTTGACAGTACTTGTCATGATCTAATCCCTTTCTCATTTAGAGTTGCTCCTATATAGCACTCAATCCTCGTATTATCTCTCTTGAATTCTATAGTTTTTTTTTGTTGAGAATATTGCATATTATTGTTTGCAGATCTCTTGCCTGGAAGGTGTCTTTGTTCGTTGTTTGATCTTGTGGCTCGTGTTTTTCACAATTCTAACATGGTATCAAAGCATGGATTTAGCAAACCCCTTCTCAATTTATGAAGGTTTTTTCTTCAACAAGGGTTACAAGCTTCAGATCTGGAATCCCCTTTGCTTTTTTTTGCAAATTTTAGAGGTGGGCAAAATTTTGGTGCATCTGAGAACAAAACTGAGTCTTCCATTGGATTTAGAGCCGTTTGGAAAGTCAGTTTTTCCTTTTGTTTGGCTTGATTTGGCTTCCTGAGGTCAGATTTGCAAGGGTTTGAAGCAGTTGTTTTTTTCAAATCCAGAGGTTAGTTGCAATTTTGGACCATTGAGGTGAAAAGAACCTCATGATTGCATTCAGGAGGTCGATTGGATGAATTTTAACTATAAATTTGCCTATAATTGGCATCGGGAGTTTCTGAGGCAAAAAAAAATTGCCATAAGGGTCGTACGACCTTTGTACAACCCCTATGCATGCAAATCAAGAAAAAAGCAAAAGAAAATTTGCATTTTGGTTTTTAAATTTCTTTTTTGAAATTTTACAAATTAAAAAAATTTATAAAAAACTGGGTTTTTTTAATCCTTTTTGAGTGGCATATTTATATTTTTGGTGGGCACCTTTAAGTAGGGTTCCCACAAGTACCTGCTTGCGCAGCCCTGCGGGCCCCATGCCCCCGTCGACGGCTATTTCATGCTGCCCGACAACAATTTATTAAACCCGACAACAACCTTATTTCTACCAACGGCGAAAATTGGCGGCCTTCAACCCTTTTTCCGACCAATTTTGCCAGCATCGCGGACTTTTCCTGACACTCTTTTGTGGATAGAATATTCTTCCAATATTCCACTGACAGATTTTTTCTCCAGGGGGCCAGATTTTTTTCCAATGACAAGGAATATTCCTGCGAATATTCCATTGGCGTCAACATGACGTCATGCTGACGTCAGTGGTAAAAACAGTTGGTAGGCCCCTTCAAACCCTCTTTGTGCCCTAAAGGAGATGTTTTTTTCTTTTGGCCATAACTTGGGTATATGATTTCGAAATTGGGAAAACAAGATATTGTCAGATAGCTGATTCTGTCAACTTTCCAGTGGTGTGAGCCTCATCACCATTTTTTGTTGTTGGTGCATTCTACGGCTTGTTGAAGTCAGAGGTGTTGTTTTCAGTCTTGAGCTCATAACTTTTGACATGTTTCTCTATTTTTTGCGATTCCAACAGCGTTGGGACGATCTCTCAGAGCTCTTCACAGCCATCCATGCATTTTTTCAAATTTATTTCCAAGTACATTTTATTCAATTTTTTGTGTTTTTACACACTAGTGAATTACTTGGATGCCTTAGCTCTTGGAAACTTTTAATTTGCATGGGATGACTCATTTTTGGCCATTCTATATGTATTTTTCATATTTTATCCTATTTGGGCATTGTAGACATCTTTTTCATGCACATTATCTTTTGTAGACGCACTAAGATAAAGTGTCATTCTGGTGTATACTTTTGAGGATTTTGCACATCCTGTTGTGCTTTTTGTACTCGCACTATGATATAAAGTGTCATGGGGGGGTTGATGTTTGCCTTTGATTTTCCATCACACCTTTGTCAAGTAAGTGTCCCTTCCACGACAGCAATGAATCCTAGTGATTCTTGCCTCATGCGTGTATGCTTTAGTTTACACACCCTATATTTGCAAGTTGTTTCTCCCACATGCACTTCTTGGTTTCACACAATTTCAGTGTACCTATCTTGGCTATCCCTTTTCAGCATTATGGGGGGCTTTCTACTGTTGGTGCTAATGCTTCCTTGGTTTCATTTTTTGGAGTGATCTATGTATCTAGTTCTTGTTCCTATATACTGAGTGGATGCAATGTACATCAATGACTGGTTACCCATGCATTTCAGTGAGATGGAACATTTACCATATGGACACTCTTGCATTCCTATTTTTGGGGTTATTCATTTCAGCACTATATCAATCATCTTTCGACAGTTGTCTACAGCTTCTTCATGCTTCGGCAATGTTCTACATGTTCCTCTTCTTTTTGGGACATTGTTTCGGTTGGAAGCTTCTTAGTCCTTCACCTTGATTTGAAGGCTTTTTCAATTCTTCATTCACCTTTCTCTCTTTTGGAGAGGAGTTTTTCCCATAAGGTTTTCTCCTTTTCTCCAGTTGTGAGAGATCTTTTGTTTGTACATGGGTTGGGTACCTCACCAGGCCTTGTTTGTCAGAACCCATCATGCATTCTCTTTTTAGGGTTTTTAGCTACTCCCTAAGTTCATCTTAAGGGGAGGTGTTAGAGTAATCATGCATTAGCTAATAATTAATTAATCTATGTTAACTAGAGAGCTATTATTAATTATTAGTCTAATTTATTCTCATGCACTTAAACTAAACTTAGAAGTGACTTTCTATATCAACTAGAGAGCTATTATTAAATCATTTTGTTTCATTGCATGAGATGTTGACATTTGTCATGATCTAATCCCTTTCTCATTTAGGGTTGCTCCTATATAGCACTCAACCCTCATTGTAGTATCTCTCTTGAATTCAATATCTTTTTCTTGTTGAGAATATTGCATATTATTGTTTGCAAATCTCTTGCGTGAAAGGTGTATTTGTTCGTTGTTTGATCTTGTGGCTCGTGTTTTTCATAATTCTAACATAATCTTGCTAATTTCAACAATAAGAACATTAGAACCAAGTTACTATTGTCAACCTCAGTAATTATATAATCCATCAAGAAAGAAAGAATGAATGAAATTATGTTAACATCCACAAAGGAATAAAGTAAGTCAAACAGAGAAGTAAGAACACAAAAAACTAAAATAGGTATCCAAAGCTAAAATTAAAACTAGGAACAATGACAGCATAAATTCTCAGTATAGCAGAAAAACATGAACAAATAGTGATTTTACAAATGCTTAAAAAGACCTTCCTAAGGTTCAGCTGTTCCTTCACTTACTGCAATACAGAAGATTTATGTTTTATGAGACATTTATCAGTGTCATGGCTGATCTTATATTGTTAAGCGTTCCAGCTGGAAAAAATCCTGAAATTGCCTCATTATAACTTAAGTTTTCTAGGCTCTTTTGAACACTTCTACCCTGCTCTGAACTTTTTGTATATGGCATATAAGTATATGTAGTATTCATTAATAGAAAAATACTGGATCCAGTGAGAATGAAAAAGTGATAAAAAAAAAACCCAACAATAAAGACAAAACTTGGAACCACTATTGTCTATTTTCCAGTAAATCAACTGAGAAGAAACTCAAGGAATGGCATGTAAGAAATAGTGTATTGTAGCAAGGTTTCACTACAAGCTGAAAAATATATACAAGCAAAGTACGAGGAACTGACCTCCAAAATAATCGAGCTTGGCATCGTCATCAAGAGGTGCCTCCTTGTTGAAGTCAAACCGTTCCCAATCTTCACTCATGCCCTTTTTTGTATCCTTCCCAACTAGGAGAACCAAAATTATGTCAGCTTATATTATTCTCATCTTTAGGCCTAGAATATGCATAAAACTCAGTACCCTTATAAGATGGCAGAAGGAAGCACCTTCTCCTCTTCTATTTGCTAATCTAATTTGGCATTCTTACTTCAAGTATATAAATCACACTGCAGTAAAAATAATTAAGAAAAACTACATGCCATACACAAAGTAAGAACTCTACCTCCAATCTTCCATATATCTTGGTAGCAAATGTAAATAGTAAAAATATCCTGTTGATTGTAATGACTCATAACCTCTAGTGGTAAGTTGAATATTGAAGACCACGAACAGAGGCTAAGTGACTTTGACAAGACATGTCACTCCTATCTAATGCTGTTTTTTCTGAGCAACAGACGTACAGTGAACCATAAAATATAACTGGTGAATGAAATACACCAGAATACTGATAGATTGAACTCTAGATTAGACTGCAAAACAAGAGCCTGAAATCTGTCAAACAAACATAGAATAAAGAAGAAGCTTCCAAAAATGAAATACTCAGGAACTTTTAACATAGAATTCTGAGAAGGATAACAACATTAAAATAACTATACACTATCCATATTTCATAATTAGCTCCATAATTCAATCACAGAACCTCAATGCCATCAGCTAAATACCTACAAAATAAGACTAAATACAATATAAAAATAACCAAAGCTTCAAGAGAACAGAACTAGCTTATGTTTTTCTGTGAAATACCATCAACTGCATAGCTTGCCAATGATTTGATATTTTTCCAATCTATTTAGCATGACATCCACTCAAACAACATCATCTTAAAATTTACAAGAATTCTATTAAACAAGACTTCTGGATTAGCACAACAA
>VDFB02330646.1:0-28462 GCA_007258455.2 Sequoia sempervirens
ATAGTAATCAATGTTGGTGATGAAAAAGAACAAAGACCACAACTCCAGGAAGCTCACACGTACATGCAACCAAACACTTCAAAACCCAAGTCGCAAAATAGGGCTGAGCCATAATTAGTAATGTAGAACTTACACACACTAGAAGATACTACGCCACCATTCTAGCAGCACTTGCACTTACAAATTTCTTCAATTCCCTCTCACCTGTAGTCTCACAAATTAATTTCTAATTCTAGCTATAACTTGTGAATGGCTTGATTCATTTACAACAAATTCTCATTAAATAAGAGAATGTAAGGCTAACTGAAATTAATGTTCATCTCAACTCACTAGCGTGAATAGAAAATCCATTACTACATGTCAAATCTCCACTGTTAATCATTGTAGATTTAAAACTCAATAGATGAGGCATATTAAGAATCACCACTTGCTTTATGGACCGTACCAAGAAATTGGGAGGAAGTGCTTTCAAGAAGCCACACATTTTTTCACATCCTTACCCAATCATCCTTACCCTATCCATCATTGATCATTTGAGTCATGGAGAAATCCCAACCATATCTCTATGGCATCGCCCATCGCCGGTTTGAAGTCCATTTCAAAACATCATCACACAATGGCTAAAGAGCTAGCGATGAGCTACTAGCCATTGATCTAACCCCCATAATATTTTACCCATAGATCTCCATTCTTCACCGTTCGTCGTGGCTCCTCTTCCTAATAGGCTACCCTAACCAGCAATAAACCGCATCCGCACGATGGAGAAACTCAACCCATTGAAGATTGTAGGATCCTCTTTGAAAGGAAATAGCCAACCAATGATAGTGTAAATGTCAGTGATTGGTTACAAGAAGTAACCGCTTCGCTAGTCGCAGGTTATTCGTCAAAAAGGAAGGGCGCAACACGTGTTAGGCGATGAACTAAGCTTAATGGGTAAATTCTATATCACTCATCACTAGTTTCTCTTTGGTGAGTTTAGTACGACCTACAATAGGTGATAAGAACATCATTGTGTATTCTGACCATGTCAGTCGCAATGCATCGCTCATCGCTAGTTGAATGTAGAATTCTGGAACAAAACCCACAATGGGCAATAGACTGTGAATGACACTTTCATATATTATAAAACAAAACGTGTAAATAAGTTGTGCATAAGGAAAGAGAATTCCTAGGTGCATCAGATGACTTGAGAGATGGGGCCGGTAAAGAAGAATGGTGAGGGTCATTAAATGCCAATTAACTCAGATGGTGACTTGGTGCAACCAGCCAACAGGTAAACATAAGCCAATGAAAGGATTGAGGGTATAAATGAAATTAGTGAAAAAATATTGAACCCCAATGATACTAAAGAATTAAAATTCATAGGCTTGAACATGGCACCAATGGAATGATGAAAATAAGAGTTCCACCAATAACTCCAATTGGGGATGTATGCCTCTTATAGGCTAAGCAAGAATCTAAAATCTCTGACAGAGCATACCATCAAGGGAACATTCATTTTATTAGCTTTACCTTTTCAATTGGAGGCTTGATAGCCTACCAAATCTTAATGAGAAACCTTTCCTCTATCAAATACCTGGTTCTACATTGATTTTGATGGATCAATTTCTGCATTGTACACTCTTAAGCCACAAATTTAATCATATTTGGCCTCATCTAGCCCACTTATCATGGGATTATTCTGATCAATACCTCATTGTATTATAGGCTCACCCTGATACATTTGAAAAGTAGAACTTTCATATTCCACCTAATCATAGATGGTAACATTACCCTCAACTTGTTCACCAAGTTGAAGGTATTCATGAACATCCTATATGCAATATTCAATCTCCTTCGAGGTATTAAAAAAATGGCTTGCTAGCATAGGAGGATCAACATTATGCACCACCATAACATCCATTCCTTTAGGTAGAAGCAGGCCCATAATAAGATCCATAAGATATGGAACCTATGCAAAGTATTGCAATGCAGCTTCATACTGACCAACATTGTTTCTCTGGTTACCCATACTTCTGAGTTGTTCTTTACATGGATCAAATAATCTAGCAATATTAACATATTCTGCAGAGTTATCAGATAATTCCTTCTCCTTGATATAAAATGATGTTTCCTGAATATCCATGCATTCATCCCAATTTTCCTTTTGGGCATCCAAGAGTGGATTTTCACATATGTGAGGGAAAATATCATCATTTGGAACTTGAGCAGCTGATATCTCAACCATATTTTCAAGAATTTCTCTACATATCATAGGAGAATTAGCGCAATCATCCACATCTCTCTCAATAGTGATACTATATTCAAGGTTACCATGACAACCTTGAGTTCTTTGATCAAATGGATCACAATTAAATGTTACCAAGTTTGATTTATCTTCTTGATACTTATCAAGCACAATTTGCTCAATCACATATTGGTACAATAATTCATCAATGTTTGTATCACCCCATTTTCCATTCAGTTGGGGAAATATTAAGACATAGTTGAAATTCTGACAAACCATGTTACCTAACTCAATACTATCTTGGATTTTGTTTGGATTATTCACAACATATTCATTAGTAACACTTACCAATTATTCTTCAGGATTTTCTTCAAAAAGAGGATTTCCTCTACACCAGTAGGGGTCATCATTTATAAGCTCACTTTCCAATGCAGATTCATCAAATAAAGGATTTTTCCATGTCTTCATGATGGTCTCATGTACCTCATGCTAGATGATATCAGGATCCTAATACATTTAATCATTAGTGTATTCAAAATTGGTGTAATTACTTGAAAAATAAAGAGAGACATTTTCAATATCCTCTTCATCATATGCACTCATAACAATTGATTCACATACAAAAATTTCTTCACATTAGGAAAACAACTCACTGCAAAGGAAATAGACCCCTTTCAGGCTATTGACACATGCCTTAGTTGAAGCAAAGGGCTCCACCTCTACTTTGTAAGAAGAATAATATTCATTAGAAGACTATCCCAATGTGATCCCATTCCTCTGATCCCCCATATCTGTCATATAAAATAGATTTAGTGCATTTAAATCACTGATTGGTGCATCATTATTCATGAATAAATCACTTTATGAGATTTTACCATGTTCCTCTTGTATTTTATTATATCCTATGACATCCCAAGGAGTAAAATTAGGTAATGTCTTCTCATCCTCGTACTTTTTCTCTTCATACTCATCATTGCTACCAGACCGCACATCTAGAGTATTTGTGAAATAACAACAATCATCAGCTGACTTCCCTCCTTCTAATTCATCTTCTTGACTTGGAAATTCTATCCTGTGATTTTCTTCACTATAGCAATAGTTGTCTCCACTATGGGAAACAACAAATGGCATATGACCATGCTCAGTGCCTTCTATAATGCTTATCCAATCCATTACTTGATCAAGGCTACGAGGCTTCTGATTCTCAGGCCATTGGCTTGTTCCCAATTTGTAAGCCTCACAAAAAAAATCAATGCACATTAAATCATTAGGCCTAGCACTCTTGGGTATCTTGATCATAACATCCAGGAATCTTGAAAACAAGTCGTATGGTGACTCATTTACTTCTCTCTTTATCTCATACAATTTCCTAATAGAGGAAATTGAATCAACTCTTACCGAGCTTGGTTGATGTGAGGTTGATGCTCGCTCTTATTCAACATCTCTTGAGACCAATGCAGATGTAACATTTAAGGGATCCTTTTCTTGAAAAAAACTTTCATTTCTTGATTGGCTTGGCTCAATAGTTTTGATTCTACTAGAGCCATTCACATTGGAAATCACATGTCCCCTCATGATTGAGTACTTCAAATTGTTCTCAATATCCATGGCACTTTGATAAGCCTATTGCAAAGTAGTAGGCTCTTTATCCCTCAATAAGAACCCCATCTTACTATCAAATGGCCCTAAATATACATCTAGACATTTTGCATCATTTGGCCTTGTGTTCAGGGATTTCTCTTAGGACTTTCACAAATTTAAGGTTAAAAGAAGGAATCCACTCCTCTTTAACTCTAAGGATCTCCATGAAATTCTTCCTTCCAATGCTTTGGTTTATCCTCTCACCAAAGTGTCCCAGGAAAACTATATTCAGTTCACTCCAACAACATACAAAAGACATTGGAAAATAAGAGAACCAATCTCTCGTATCTCCTCTTAGGGATTGAACAAATAACTTCATAACCATATCTTCACAATCTATCTCATAGTCACCCATTACATCATTTGGTGAATCAATTTTCAAGAACACTTCATTATAGATTAATTATTATTTGATGCAATCACACTAACTTCATTAATGATTTGGTAGACCTTCAAATGAATTAATGTTTATTTTGCTAAGAATGTGCATCCACTTCAGATATGTTGACATAATTTTATAAAAGTTGTTATGATTTTGAATTCATGGCTAGATATGTAATGTGTTCACTCAATTGCATGAATAACAAATAAACATATCAGTGCCTCATCAATTGGGTAAATGGAGTCAAATATACAATAACCAGTCCAATTTTAATATATCTAAACTATCTTTGTAATTCCTTACACTGCAAAGACTCATGTTATCCAAAATACTACTTCTTATCAGATCCTTGTATATTCTCACATACCTATGACTTTTCCAAAACATTTTACTTAACCCATTGAATTAAAGAAAAGAAATAAAGCCACACATTCAATTGTACTACTAAATATACATGAAATGATCTTTTATAAATTCATTTATAGTCTATGAAATCATACAAAAGGAGAGTATATAATTTGGACTTGGAATTCTTCTCCAATACCAGTAATCGATATAAATCCTATTAAAATTATTACATGTATGACCTATACCAAGATGATTTACTAGTGAATTCATCAAGCATTCAACATTATTATTTGCATACTATGATTGGTGCCTATTTAAGACCTATAGACTCAAAAATTTCTGATCAAAACTCCTTACATTGAGCCATGAAATCCCTTTTATAGCACAAGGGAGTGACAAAGCATCCGACTCAAAATGTAATTACTTTCATATTCATTTCAAATTTCATTTAAATGGGGTTAATTCCCAAACTGTTACATTAATCATTCCATAAGCATAGGAAAACAAAAAGGGAAAATGAGCGCTAACCCAGTTGTTAGAGCTGCCAAGCAAGCCTTCCAAAAGGCATCAACAAAATTAGCACATTTACCAATATTAAAAATAACCACCATTGAGATTAGCTGCACAAACCCCCTAACTAGTCACCATCAAAATGAACTACAGAGCCCACCATCCAAAAGCCACATCATCACATCATCGAAAATGCCACACCATTAGCAAAGGACATGGGTATCACTTGGCCTTGTCAATAGCTAAGCAACCACCCTCACCAGGTTGTATAACAAAGAGTGGAGTTGCAATCACAATATTGTCTTTAGAGTCGCTCTAAGGCACCAAGGAAGTAGGAAAATGGCTAGGGCCAAGGCCAGCTCCTTCCTCATCGCTCAATGAGCTATCAAAGACTAGGATGCAAGTAATTGGTTTCTTTGAATAAACCCCAAGACTAGGGCCATACCCCGTTAATTTTTTTGCAAACAGATGTTGCTTCTCCTTTCCTTCAGTCATTTTTTGTGAGATAATCCTACTCCTCAAAATATAGGTGCTCCTGACGACCACCTTCTCAATTTTTCTGCATACACTCCTCTTCTTTAGAACAATAGGTGCCTCAGTAGAGGGAAGTTTATCCTCTAGCATGTATGTAATTGGCTCCTACATACTTAGCCTCCTGGACCTCCACACTGGTGCAATAGGAGTGTTGGGCTCACTCATCTTCTTGGAATACCATAGTAATCAATGTTGGTGATGAAAAAGAATAGAGACCACAAATCTAGGAAGCTCACACGTACATGCAACAAAATGGTTCAAGACCCAAGTTGTAGAATAGGTCCAAGCCACAATTAGAAATGTAGAACATGCACAAACTAGAAGACACTACATCACCACCCTAGTAGCACTTGCACTTAAAAATTTCTTCAATTCTCTCTCCCTCATAGTCTCAACAATCAATTCTCAATTCTGGCTATAACTTGTGAATGCCTTGACTCATTTACAACAAATTTGATTTAAATAAGAGAATGTAAGGCTAACTACAATTAATGTTCATCTCAGCTCACTCGCATGAATAGGAAATTGATTACTGCATGTGAAATCTCCACAGTTAATCACTGCATATTTAAAAATTGATCAATGAGGCATATTATGAATCGCCACTTGCTTTATGGACCATCAGCAGCTGAGTAAGCATGCTCACCGGGTCGTATAACAAAGAGTGGAGTTGCAATCACAATCTCATCTTTGGAGTCACTGTAAGGAACCAAGGAAGTAGGATAATGGCTAGGTCCAAGGCCAACTCCTTCCTCATCACTCGACAAGCTATCAGAGAGAAGGATGGGAGTAATGGGTTTCTCTGAACAAACCCCAAGACCAAGGCGGGACCTCGTTAATTGTTTCACAAACACAGATCCGTTCTCCTTTCCTTCAATTGGTTTCTACAAGACAACCCTTCTCCTCAAAATATAGGAGCTCCTGATGGCCACCTTCTCAGGTTTTCTACATACACCCCTCTTCTTTCAAAAAATAGCTGCCTCATTCGAGGGAAGTTTATCCTCAGGCATGTATGTAATTGGCTCCTGCATACTTAGCCTTCGGGACCTCTACACTAGTGTAATAGGAGTGTTGGGCTCACTCATCTTCTTGGAATACCATAGTAATCAATGTTGGTGATAAAAAAGAATAGAGACCACAAATCCAGGAAGCTCACACATACATGCAACAAAACATTTCAAGACCCAAGTTGCAAAATAGGGTCGAGCCATAATTAGAAATGTAGAATGTGCACACACTAGAAGACATTCTCCACCACCCTAGCAACACTTGCACTTACAAATTTCTTTAATTCTCTCACTCGTAGTCTAAACAATCAATTCCCCATTCTAGCTATAACTTGCAAATGGCTTGACTCATTTATAACAAATTCTCATTAAATAAGAGAATGTAAGGCTAACTATAATTAATGTTCATCTCAACATGCTCATATGAATAGGAACTCGATTACTGCATGTCAAATCTGCACAGTTAATCGCTGCATATTTCAAACTCGATCAATGAGGCATATTATGAATCACCACTTGCTTTATGGACTGTACCAAGAAACAGTGAGGAAGTGCTTTAAAGTAGCCACGTATCCGTTCACATCCTTACCTGATTGTCCTTACCCTATTTTCCATTGATTATTTGAGTCATGCAAAAGTCCCAACCATATCTCTATTGCATCACCCATCACTGGTTTGAAGTTCATTTCAAAACATCATCACGCAATGACCAAAGAGCCAAGGATGAGTTGCTAGTCATTGATCTAACTCTGGGAAAATTTTACCCACAGATCTTCGTTCTTCATCGTTCATCACGGGTCCTCTTCCTAGCAAGCTACCCTAAGTGGCGATAAACCACATCCACGTGATGGGGAAAACTCAACCCATCAGTGGTCGAGGGATCCTCTTTGAAAGGCAACAGGCAACCGGTGATAGTGTAAATGCTAGCGATGGGTTAGAAGAAGTAACTGCATCGTTGGTCATGGGTTACTCCTCAAAATGCAAGAGCACAACACACGATAGGCGATGAACTAAGCTTAATGTTTAAATGCTATAACGATCATCGCTAGTTTCTCTTTGGTGATTTTAGCATGACCCAGGATGGGCGATAAGCCAATAGTTGTATATTGTGATGGTGTCAGTGGAAAGGCATCACTCATCGCTAGTTTAATGTAGAATTCTAGAATAGAACCTGCGATGGGCGATAGATTGTGAATGAAACTTTCATAGATTATAAAACCACACATGCAAATAAGTTGTTGATAAGGAAAGAGAATTCCTAGGAACATCTGGTGACTTGAGAGATGGGGTTGATAAAGAATGATGGTGAGGGTCATAAAATGCCACTTAACTCAGATGGTGACCTAGTGCAACCGGTCAACAAGTAAACATAATCCAATGAAGGGATTGAGGGTATAAATGAAATGAGCAGAAAAAATATAAACCCCAATGATACTGAAGAATGAAAATTTGTAGGCTTGAACATAGCACCTGTGGAACAATGAAAATAAGAGTTCCACCACTCTCATCATACCATAGTTGTATAATTTTATATTCTCACTATTGCATGATCCTTTCCCATCACCTACCTTGGCTCATTCATTCCCTATAGTTAGTAGGGGCAAGAAATTGTGAGCATTGTCCTCATAATGCATTTTTCATTTGTCTCTTAACTGCGTAATTCATTTTCTGATTATATTACTTAAGATTGTGAAATCAATAACTCGGTTAATGGTTGACTTAAATTTTCATTACTAGTTCCTTTTACATTTTTATTTTCTTTGATTTGATTGTATGTGAATCTTGTGTTCCCTTGTAATATTCATTTTATGTTCTCTCTCTTTGCAAAATTCTTCTATTTGTACCTTTATTCTTCTATATGTGGGTATGTGCAGGATCATCATGGAAAACACATGCCCTTAAGTGGAAAAAAATTCAAAAAAATCAGAGTTAGGCAACTTGACATAAAAATTTGAATAAGTTATCTATTTTATTTCAAAAATATGTAACAATAGAATCTGTAGAAAATTGAATTTAGTTTCTAAACTACTAGGTTTTTTAAAAAAAAAATCTATTTGGAAAAATTTGAAATTTCAATGCAGTTGGTACTTAAATTTCGGCAAAAATAAGAAGTAGGTGTTTATCTCGACCACCCTAACCACAATAAAATGATAATATTGTTTTATAATATTTTAGATATAAGTAGAGGACTCATGCCACGATGTGATGTATATTTTTTGTAATTTTTTCCAATTAAATAATTAATTATGAATTTTTAACATTTTTTTAAAACATAAAATTGTATGTCCACCACTTTAACTTGGTCAAACTTCATGAAATTTAAATTTTATTTTTAACTTATACTATATCGAAGTATAGAATGTGACACATATTTTATTCAAAAAAAATGTGACACCATTTGAAAGCTAAAGATTTCATCAATCAACCTATCAATTAGGACTTTAGTTAATTTGAATAGAAAATGAATAATAATTACTTATTAAATTCAAAGCAAAGCATAATTTATATCGGTGGAAAGTTGAGAATGTCCTTTAAAAACCCTTTTTTTCATCAATTTTGGTAAAAAAATAGTCATCAGCCACATACCCATCATATTGCCACTTTTTGGCCCATCATGATCCTGCACATACCCATGTCGTACACTTGCTTTCTCTTTTTTGCTTTTGTTTTGTGTTTTCCTTTTGGGGATGACATAATGTGTTGAGATTTTTTATCTTTTCTTGTGCTTTTTCCTTTTGGGGATGACACAAGGCATCGAGATTGAAATGTCTCCTTCATGTTGACCCAAAAGCTTTTCCTTTTCATTTTCCTTTTTTTTCCTTTTTTATTTTTTTTTCCTTTTGGGGATTACACAAAGCATTGAGAGCACAATATCTCTTCCATGTTGACCCAGAATAGAATTTTTTTTTTCTCTCTTTATGTCATTCTTCTAGTTCTATGTGCTTTGGGGAATGATGAAAGTTCTGATCTCTTTAATAAAAACATTGTAGCAACAAACATACTAACCCCAAATCCATAGATCCCTTATTTGTTTGGTGTGTTCCTTTCTGGGGGGAAACCTCCTTTTATTTTTCTTTCTTTTTCATTTACATGAAGCAAGCTTACTTGGAAACATATGAATTGGCATAGGGGCTTTCCAAGTTGGCTCTAATGTCTTGTTTTCTTCTTGCATTTCTTTTCCCTTTTCTACTTTAAAGTAATTACTCATAGAACAGTGTGTAGAAATTACTTTAAAGTGGGGAGCATACATTGGCATCACTTCATTTTGCATTCTTGGTTCTTAGTGTACCTTTTTCACTTCATACAATGCATTTTTCACTTTTTGGATGACATTGGGTGTGATTTCCCTCATAAGTGTCATCTATCTTAGCATATTACATTCCTCTTAGTGGCCTGATGCGACGCATTGCATCCCATAAGTTGTGAATAGTTTATTCTTTGATTGGTTCTCTCTTGGAGACATTAGACATAATGTTCCCTAAGTGATAGACCTTGCATGAACTTAACAAGACTCCTTTGAACATCTTTTACATTTTACATTTTACATATTTTCCACCTTGCATAACACAACTTACATTCATTTGGTACAAAGCTTTTCTTGTCTCATGAAGCGTGAACTAAAATTTTCCCTTTTGGCACTTTGTTAAAGTTATCAAGAGGTATAACTTTAATCTAGTTGACTGGGAATCCCATTAAATGGCACAAATTTCTCCATAGCCACCTTTGTTCTTGTGAGTGCATACCAACTAGCGTATGTACTTCACCATTTTGGGTCTTCTCACCCAGTGGACCACTATTATTTTTGTCACCCCAAAGTGAGTATGCATTATCTTTTTATCACAAACAACCTAGATCTAATCCACAACTAGTTGGACAAACAATGCTTGATCTGATTCTCCCTTTTCTTCTCTTTCTCTATCACTTGCATTCCTTTGTTCTTATGTTTAGTTTTCCATGGGGTCTTCATCCTGGGGGCTTGATCTTCCATCTTGATTGTTTTCATTCCATCTTGCTAACATAAATTCATTTGGATCCTTCTCGGTATGTGTGGCTACTTTAGTGTGAGTTTGAAGCAAGTTCATCCTCTCACTAAAGTGGGGGCTAAATGTACCATAGAAAAATGGATCATTGACATTTTCATGGTTATTTTGGTCTTCCTCCTATGATGTTTGACTTGTCTTTCTCTAATTTAATGTTGCATTGTAACTTATGCATTCACATTTGGTCCTAAATATTCAAAATATGACATCTTGTGAAGGTGTTTTGAAGTGTTGTAAGACATTTATACACTTTTCTAGACTCTTTTCATTACAATTTACCAAAAAAAAATCTTTTAATCACTTGTCCATTTCTATTTTAAGGTGTTGTAAAGTTTTGTAACAAGATTTCATGCTTTTCTAGGCTTGTTTTCACTATTTACACCTTTTTCATGCTTTATTTGGCCCCTTTATGCACTCATAAGACTTAATTAAGTGTATTTTTGAATGTAAACCTAAAAAATAACATTAAATGTGACTTCATTCCTAACACCCACTTACAAGCCCAAGGTGTCACCCATTCTCCATGGGTGGGGAATGAGTCCCTCTTGGCTCCAAATTCAGAATAATTCAAATTTCTTTCAGGTTTTTATTTAAAAATACCTTATGCTAACCTGTGATGAGGTATCATTGGCTTATTAGGACATAAGTGTGCATAAATAAGTGTTTTTCTCCTCATTTTACATCTCCTAATCATCAAGTTCACTTTCATTCATTAATTAGCATTCAAGCAATTTGCATCATTAAATCAAGCATTCATCAAGCATTTTGGAGCAGCCATTGACATATCTTCAAATTTCTTCAACAAGGTGGTGGTGAGTTTAGGACATTTGCATGTTTTTTATTCATCATTCCTTGTACATTTCATTTCATTTCTTCATTAAGGGTTTGATTACCAAAGTGGGATTTAACTAAGGAAAATCCCCATACTCTAACCCTTAACCAATTCAGACCTTTTGCATTTGTGTTTGCAGAATTTTGCATGAAAATTTATCAAGTAATTAGGTGTTGAAAGGTGGTCAATAAGTCAACAAAGTGTTTCAAGTCAACTCAACCCTATTTCAAGCTTGGAGATAACCTACAATTCATTTTCTACAGATTTGACTCCATCAATGTGCTAAGAAGACAAGTGTGGATCTAGAGCTATAGAATTGACCTTTGGTTTCATATAATTTTGGAGGAGGACTGATTCACCATTAGTGGTGAATGAGTGCCACCTTAAGGCTGAAAAATGTGATTTTGTTAAATTCTAGTTCCCAACAGTCAAAAGCCTATTTCAGGAGATTTTACCACTAGGAGGACTGATTTGGCATCAGTGGTGAATGAGTCCCACTGGTGATTCACACTGATTTCTACCAACATTCAGATCCTTCTAGATTTAGCATTCATTTCCCAGGGGCACTCTGATCAGCCTCTTTCAATTTTTTTTTACATTTGCTCATGTTTTGGTTCATTCTTACATATCTCATTTTGTTTTCAAACATTGCATATTACATTAGTTTTGCATTAATAATCAGTCAATTAGATCATCTAGTTTCATTTAAAACATGGAATTTTGTCTTAATTACATCATAAAATCCTCTATTTGAGTGAACCATCACAATTTTGGTGTTGTATCTATCTCCTTTTAGGTAAAAAATCCTAAGAGTGCAAGAGAATCACATAAAACATTAAAATTGTTGGTTCAAGAGGGTAGATGGTTTAAGTGTTTAGGGTTTAAGGGTTAAGGGTAGAGGCTAGAGAGTTGAGGGTTGAGGGTTTTAGGGTTGAAGGGTTGAGGGTTGAAGGTTGAGGGTTTAGTGTTGAGGGTTAAGGGTAGAGGGTAGAAAATTTTAAGGGTTTAGGGTTTAAGGGTTAAGGGTAGAAGGTTTAGAGTTTAGGGATTACATTTTATAGTTTAAGGGTAGAGGGTGTAGGGTTGAGAGAGAGAGGGGGGTTTGAGGGTTTTAGGGTTTAAGGGTTGAGGATTGAGGGTTGAGGGTAGACGGTTGAAGGTAGAGTGTAGAGGGTAGAGGTTAGAGGGTACAGAGAGAGAGATTTAAGGGTTTAGGGTTGAGGGTTAAGGGTAGAGGGTAGACGGTTTAAGGGTTTATGGTCTAAGGGTTAAGGGTAGAGGTTTTAGGATTTAGGGTTTAAGGTTTAGGGATTATGGTTTATGGTTTAATGGTAGAGGGTGTAGGGTTGAGAGAGAGAGTGAGAGAGAGAGAGAGGGTTGAGGGTTTAGGGTAGAGGGTAGAGGGTATAGGGTTAAGGGTAAAAGGTAGATATTTTAAGGGTTAAGGGTAGAGGGTTTAAGGGTTTAAGTATTTAGGGTTTAAGGGCTAAGGGAGTAAGGGTTGAGGGTTGAGGAATTATGGTAGATATTTTAGTTGGGATTAAATGTGTTTAAGTGTTAAGGGTAGAAGGTATTGGGCTGAGGGTAGAGGGTTTAAGGGTTGAGGGTTGAGGGTTTAGGGTTTATGGTTTAAGGGCTGAGGGTTTAAGGGTTTAACGGTTGAGGGTATAGATTATTACACTGAGGGTAGAGGGTAGAGGATTTAAGGGTTGAGGGCTGATGGTTTAGGATTTAAGGGGTTAGGTTTGAAGGGTTTAAGGGTTAAGGGTATATGGTTGAGGTACTGTGGTAGAGAGTTTAGTTGGGTTTAAGGGTTTAATGGCTGAGGGTATAGGGTTGAGGGATTAGGGTTGAGGGTAGAGGGTATAGGATAGAGGGTAGAGGGTATAGGTTTTAAGGGTTTTATTTTAATGGTTAATGGTAGAGGGTAGAGGGTTTAAGGGTTTAGAGTTTAGGGTTTAAGGGTTTAGGGTTTAGGGTTTATGGTTTAAATTTATAGAGGGTTTAAGGGTTAAGGGTGGAGGGTAGAGGGTTGACGGTTGATGGTTTGAGGGTTTAAGGGTTGAGTGTTGAGGGTAGAGGGTAGAGGGTAGAGAGTTAAGGGTAGAGGGTTTACGGTTTAAGGGTTAAAGGTTTATGGTTTAAGGGTTTAGGGTAGAGGGTAGAGGGTAGAGAGTTTAATGGTTTGGTTTTAAGGTTTTAGGGTTCAGGGTTTATGTCTCCAATCAGTCTATCTCCCACTCTCTCTCTCTCTCTCCCACTTCCTCTCTTAGGTCTTCCCCCCATCATAACTGAATAACTCTCTCTCCCACTCATCTCTCTCTCTCTCTTAGGTCTCGCTCCCTCCCACTCTACCTATACTAATCTATCTTGCTCCAATACCCTCTCTCACACTCCCTCTTTGTCAAATCTCACGTACCTCCCACCCTACCTAGAAAAATCTATTTCACTCTAACCACCTCTCCCACACTCCCTCTCTCTCTCTCTCTCTCTCTCCCCCTTTCATATTTTTGTATCTCATAGGTCCCATTGCTCCCAACCCCTCTCTCATTGTTAGGTCTTCCCCCTCCCCTATTTGGATAATTCTCTATCCCTCTCAAGTCTCTATCAGTCTCAGGTCTCAGTTCCTACCATGCTACCTAGAACTTTTGGAAAGTGTGTGATTCTAACCATGAGGAAATACTTTACACAATAAAGAGTAGAGTAGACTCAGATGTTTCCCTGGATTGATTTGTTAGTATGAAAATTGAATTTGTAAATTTATGTTATTGATCATTGCTTGCTTTCAAGTATTTAAGTTTGATTGTAGAAGGGTTTGCAAAATTGAATTATTGTTAATTTGCAAAATGATAATTATATGCCACTCTCTATTGACCACCTTTAAGTTTCTATTCTCTATTGGTGTTTGATGTCATATGTATTTAAGACCATCATTGATGCATTTGTGATTTTCTTTTAACCCAACTATTAACTATATATTTTCTTTAGTGAAGACATATGCAAGACTAGTGAAGGAGTAAAAAAGGAAAGGATTCATTAAAGATTGTCAACTTCATAAAGGACAACATCGGTTGGTGGTGCTTTTCTTGGTTTTCAATCTTCTCTTTCTTTTCCATTCATTGATTTCTCATATTTTTATATGCTACATGTTTTATGTAAATTATGTTTATATATACTTAAAATTTATACGTAGGATCATTGAGAGATGAGAAAGTAGTGAAAGATGGGCCACATCACCATTGTAGGACCTTCATTCCATCTACTTATAGCATGCATTAATGTGATAATAGATATGGTCAAAAGGTGTATGTCTGAAATTATTAGTTATTGGTCTTTTAATGATTTTTATGTGAGTCCATGTCTGAAATTGTTAGGCTTTTGTAGGTTTCTTGTGGACCAAATTCTAGTGAGAGTAGACAACCACGGAGCAGCTACTACCCATGTGTTTCCAAAGGAGCAAGGAATGTACATTTTTTGAAGCATTTTGGAATGCAAATAACTGGGCCACCTGAGGTAGATTGTAGAAAACAAATTGGGTATAAACTCCTTTTGTTTATTCTAGTATAATATATTTCATGATTTGGGCTACAAATGGGATGATTATTTCCCTACATGTATTGCTACAAGTATTGAAAAATAGGAGGATTTTCAAGATGTTCTTCCATCAATATTGTAATATTTTTCATTGACTTAGTGTATTTTTTGATATAAAAAAATTATAAGAAATTAATACATGCAAATGTGTATATTCCTTAATATATGTGGTCACCGAAAAAGTAACCCTTCTACTTTTTTTGACTTGTTTGGGCCCTTGTGAACTAAAAATACTTAAATGGTACCTTCCCTAAGTGTTTTAAAGTGTTGTAACACACTTTCACACTTTTCTAAGTTCTTGTTAATGTATTTCACCTAAATAACCTCTTTTCATCATTTACCAAACCTTGCTTCGAAGTGTTGTAACACACTTTCAAATTTTTCTAGGCTTATCATTAATAATTGGGATTTCTTGTGCTTTAGTTGGACCCATTTTGCATCCATTGCCCTTATGTGTATTTTTGAGAATAATCCTGACAAATATCATCTAAAACATCAAAATCCCAAAACCCACCTAAAATTCCTAAGGTGGGACTCATTCACCATTATGGGTGAATGACTCCCTTTAGGTGGAACCCATTCACCCAGGGTGGCAAATGCATCCCCTTTATATCAAAATTCAATTTTAATTCAAAATTATGGTAGGTTTTTATTCTCCAAGTTCTAAGGTTGGCCTGTAGTGTTGTAATTTGAAGAATTATTGCATTATTGACTATAAATACAAGCTCATTTCTCTCATTTTCATACCTATCAAGTCTTATCAATCATTCAAGAGTTCAAAAGAGAAATTGAGCATTCAAGGAATTTCAAGGGTAGATTTTCCAGCATCAAGAGCTTCTTCAAGTGTCATTCATCATGTCAAGGATTGTTTGCATCATGTTGTTTTATAGCTAACATTTGTAATGTAGGATTTTGTGATTCAAGCAAGCATTACATTCAAAGATCTATCATCATAAAAAAATATTCCAAGTCAACATCCATTGGAGCCAATACTTACATGCTTGCAATACCTTATTGCTAGGGTTTGGTGAGTTACAACATCATTATTTGTTCATTCATCATTCTCCTTTCATGTTTGTTTTCATTTCAAGGTTTAATTACCAACAAGGGGTTTGACCAAGAAAAACTCCAATCCACTAACTCCACAACAATTTTCCCTCTCTATGCATGTGATTTATAGGTCTAGGTTGTAGATTTATTAAAGAGAAAGATTGGAAAAGTGGCCATCAAGTTGTCAAAGTTGCAACCAAACCTTGGAGAAGGACTACAAGCTGAATTTTGTGGTTTTAGAGCCAAATTTGTATTAGGAATAGAAGAGAAGACTAAGATCTACAAAATCTAGTTCTGAATTACCGGAAATCCAGAAGTGGACTGATTCCCTACTATTGGCGAATGAGTCCCACTATCGAGGCCTAAACAATTTTTTTGTAGATTTGAGTACCCTTTTGGTTGAAACTTGTTCTAACATAGTTTCCCTAAAACTAGATTGATTCACCTAGCTTGGCGTATGAGTCCCAATCAACATAAACAATAGGTTTTTTAGGATTCTAGACCTCCATTCTACCTCCTTCATTTTCCCAGGTGCACATATCTGTTTCATAATTTTCTATTACATTCCACTTGCATTTTTAGGTCTTTTTGCATATCACGTTTCATTTTCAAACATTTTGTATTTTCCATGTTTACACTTGGTGGTGAACACCTTTATTGTCTCAATCATCTCCAAGGATATCTTATGGTCAAATCTCTCACATCCTTCATTAGGTTGATATTTCTAAGGTGTCCTTGAATGCAAATATTGCAATATCAGATCCATCTCCTTGTCTCCATTTTGTGAACAAGGAAATGAAGCATCCATTTCCAATGTCCAGATTTTGGTGAACCCAACTTATGAACATCATAATTCTAATTTGGAGTGAATTTACATCCTAGATTTATCCTACATTAACATTGCATTACATTTTGTATAAGCTAATTTGCATTCTAGGGTTTCAAAATTTGCATTAGTGAAAAGATGATTTAGCTTGTATTATTGCATTTAATATCAAATTAGCATCAAAAAACATAAAAAGCATAAAATTCAATTCAAAAATTCTGAAAATTTTCAAAAAAATTAGTATCAAGACTCATTAACCACCTTGGGTCAATAAGTCCCTTTACACATTTTGCACTGCATTTTTTGGCATTTAATCTTCAATTTTCTAATTTTATTTTTTTTGTTCCTAGATTTTTGTTTTACTTTCCACAATTATAGTTAAAATCATTTCATTGTTCTTAGGTTACATTTCCTTTTCATTCACCCTGCATTTAGTAGCCTTTGCATGAGTTTTTGGTGTCCTATTACTAATACCATAGTGAGAATAATTTCAAGACTCATGGAATCCTGAGATAACACACTCGTTGTGGATCTTGGGTTATCTAGAGCTTCCACTCCTAGTATTTCCACCAGTACACTAGGCATGGATAATACCTTTAGCAAATCTTTGTCTTCAAGTAGCACGCAAGTTGAACCATGGAATGATAATATCCTAGAAGAGAAAATAATTCAAAACCATGAGGACTTAGAAAACCTCCAACATCAAGTAATCCTTGAAAAAATTTCAACTACGACAATTCCTACCATAGAAAACATCCATTGCATGCTTGAAAGTGAATATTTCCTTGACCTTATGAAAAACATAGTTCAAATCTTTAGAAATCATCCTCCTTCAACCCCTAATGTTCCTATACCAAAATAAACTATTACAAGCCAAGGGGGAACTCAAACTCCTCCCACAACTATAGACTCAATACCAACCTATACTGCTCCCCAAGTCAAAACAACAATGCAACAAGTTATTAATGCAATTCATTCCTTGGGTATTCCTACTAGCATCCCTAGTTCCTATGTGGCATCGCATGTTCTATCTTCTACCACATTACCACCTATAAGAATTCCATTCACTTGTCATACCAATACATACACTCCATCACCACTTTCACTTCCATCTCATACCACTTGTAATGATCCTCTGAAAACACAAATTTTCCAAACCGTTTCATCCATACAAAATAAAATTTTTGCCATAAACCAAAATAAAAATGGCCCACCCACATATTATGTCAAAAGCAACCCATTTTCCTTGAAGATATTGTGAACACCAATGCAAAAAGGTGTAGAGGTTCTTATATTTGAGAAATATGGAGGTAAGGGATATCCTTCTAACCATGTTAATTCCTATATTGCTTTATGAAGTGACTTTTTCCTCGATGATAAACTCTTGGCAAAAAAAATTTCCAGATCCTTAAAATATTTTTCCTTGGAACGGTTTTCTTCCTTACTAAAAAATTAAATTTGTTCATTTAATGAAATTTTTGATGCATTTATAAACCATTTCCAAGTGTATATGACTCTCAAGAAGAGCTTGGTTGATTTGATAAGATGCAAGAAAAATGAGGAAGAAAAGATAACTGATGCTATCAATTTCTTTATTCCCAAATTGATTTCAAGATGCCTGACCCACACCTTCAAAATATGTTCATAGAAAACATGCAAACTAAAATTTAGGACAAGATCACTATGATGAAATTCCCATCCTTCATGCACTTTTGTACTGCCCTTTGTGATTATCAAAATTATATTAGTAGTCAACATATAAGGTTCACTTGTAACCAAAAAAATTACCAACCTTTTAGAAAGAAAAATAAAGGGTTCTTTCAATTTAACCCTCCTCAATAACCAACTCAAAATGTCAATAACCAAGTAGCTACTGTCAAAAACTTCGTGCTTGGTGCATGAGCACCTACACCTCATCCTCCATTTTTGATTATTTGATGATGAATGATGGTTAGTTGGTTAGTATGAATATTTTTGAGGTTTTTTATCATGAATAAGGTCTAACAAGACCATCAAGCATGTTATAGGGTGATTTTTTGAGTTTTGGAGTCAAAATGTAGAAAATTACAATCTTGCAAAAATGTTGTCATGTAAACCTTGAGAAGAAAAAATCCTAAATTTTTCCTTGGATATGCAATGTTGAGGTTTAAATTTTGTAATAAGGCTATTTTTTAGCCATTAGAGTGGTTTTCAGAGTCATAAGAGTTTAGGATTAAAAGTTACTTCACAAAATGCAAAGTTGTCATGCTGAAAATATGATGTAATCTCATTTTAATGTTGTAAACACCTTAACAACAACTCCTTTATTCAAAAATTATGTAAAGGATGTTGGGGAGGATGGGAAATTTTTTATGAAGCCTCCATGGGGTCAAGGCGTGAAGGTTATTGAAGTTTTGAAGCACCAATACAAAGAAAACTCTTTTTTTTTTAATTTTACAACATTTTTTCATGTTCTTGTGTGTGGTAAGCTTTTGTACTTCACTTTACAGAAATATCATGTATATGGATTGAAAGAGGGAATATTCTTCTTTATTTTGGTGGTTATTTGAGTTAATTTCATTAAGTATTGAGTAAGTTACATCAATTTTAGTGAAAGTGGGTCTGAAACCTTGCAAAACAAGGGTTTGGTCACCAAAATGGATGTAACTCCCATTTCCACTGTGGGAAAAATCTAAAACTTGGTGGATTGGTAGATTTGATCTCATACCCATCAAACTGATGATCTAATGGATTCTCTGCTAGGGTGCTTGATGAGTCTAGTTTATGGTTTAATTTTGGTAGAATTTATGATCTATTTACTGAAGTTGTCATGGACCTTGATGTTTGAATGTTGATATTTCCTCAAAACCATCGACATTGGGCCTATATTTATTTCTGCAAATCTTCAATGACATTGACATGTTATATGGACTATCTATGTTAATTTTACATGTGGATTAAAGAATGTTCTTTAAGATAGTTATAGATATGCAATTATTGTGCATACTAATATTGCCATGCAAATATGATTAGAGGCCTACAAAATGGAGGAAGACTCTAATAGCTGGTCATTCATCATAATGGTCAACAAGGTGGTCATTTGAAGGTCAATAGCGGGAGATTCCTCATTTAAATAAAAGTTGTAACCGCCTTGTAAATGGTCTTTATTGTTGTTGAGTGAATATAGGCATTATTGTTGTGTTAAATCTGCGTTAAGGCAACATGCTTGACCAGATTTCGCACATGTGTAACCGCCTCTCCACTTTTCATGCTCTCCCTAAAGTGGCGTCCTCCTAATCTATTGGGGTTGACCGCCTTGCTAGGTGATTAGTTAGTAGTTTTTTTTCCTATAAATAAGACATAGTTGCTCCTTCTCAAGAGGTTGCACAATCTAATGATGTACTCACATTCTCAAATTTTTAGCAATACAGTCATGATGCTCTATTATACTTGTGTTTTCCCATGAATGGAATGAGTTTATAAGTTTGTACATCTGAGTTTACATTAGTTTTAGAGGATACTCATCCAAGGGGGCCCACTTGGTGAGCATTCCATCCTTTAGTTTAGTTTAGTTTAGTTTAGTTATTACTCTCTGTTCAATAATTAGTTAAGAATATGGCACTGAATTTTCCTGCAGTCACTAGAATTCCATTTTGTGACTGTTCCTACAACCAAAGTAGATAGAATAGTTTCCTATTTGTTTGCTCAGATTTTTATTTCTGTCATGCACTTCAGCTTAGTATAGTTTTTGGTTGATGTTAAACATTTATGTTATTCCTTTCCAAGCAATTTACTTTCAACATTGTGTCATTCTTAGCTATAGAATGAAAATGGCTACTTTGGATCCTTAGTGCACATACTATGCTGATCCATTTCAAGTTCATGTCCCTGGGTTGAAAAGTTAAATGCACCTTCATGATGATTGAAATGGCTATTCAGTTTAGATGTCCAATCTCTAAATCACAGTTGTAAGGGCTTAGTTGTTAAATCATTGTTGGAGGCCAACATTTTTGGTGCCGTTGTCAGGGATGGTTTCAAACTAGGGAGTTATTTGGAGTCATTGATAGTTTTTCTTGTTGTAGTATTTCTGAAAGTTGTTCTTAGTATACCCCTCATTTAGGAAAGTAATGATCCACTATTCTTTTTCCAATTCTTTGTGTGAGCTAGTTGATAGTGAGTTCATACCGCATACATAAAAGGAGGAGAGATGCTCATGGGAAATTCCTTCCTAACAATCCTGATCCATTCCAGCTAGTTGAATATCAGAACCTGCCAAGAGAAGAAGAAGAAGAAGAAGATCCACACCCCTTTGCTGATGCATTTCCTGATCTGACTAGCTTTGAAGTTTCCTTTGAAGATCAAAATCTGACTGAGAACCTCTTTGCTTTGGAACTACATCAGACAGGTATGGGTGATGCAAATAGAAACGGACCTAACCAACCTGATTTTCCTTTCCCCATTGCTCATCAGAATGAAGTAGACAACCTAAAAAATATCCCTACTTCAGTCCTTCCTAAGTTCTATGGACTTGTCACAGAAGATCCTGATACCTTCTTGTTCGAGTTTGACATACTTTGTAGGAGTTATGACTATACCACCGATGCCCATAGGCTCAATCTATTTCCTACCACTCTAAAATAAGTTGCATTAAGATGGTTCATGAGCCTAGGCATAAATACTATGGAGACATGGGATGACATGAGGACAAAATTCCTTGAGAAATACAAGGAGTGTGTTGTGCATATTTTGCACACATGCCCCGCTGTGGGCAGGGACCCCCTCTTTTCGCTCTCGACAGGCTGCTTTGCTCCTATCTTGTTTTGTGTGCCCCATTTTCCAAGCCCAATTTGGTCATGTGCCTTCAAACGATCAAATCCCCCTGACCAAATTCACCTACTTGGGGTATTCAAATCCGGGGAGAAATAAAGTCCCCCATCCCTTTTCTGCCTTTTGTCTTGTTCCTGCTGACTTGGTCCCTGATCACTTAATTCACTTTTTTCTACATTTTTGACTTTGGGAAAAACTTTCTGGTGGATTTGGGATGTTTTTGTGGTGCCTGAGTGAACTGCCAAGGTTTCATCAACGTTTCGTTAAGTTTCGGTGGTTTTAGAACTTTCCCTCCGGAACTCCCTCCCTCTTTGGTTGTTTTGAAACATCTGTGGACCCCCGATGGTCCGCTTTCCACATTTTTGACTTTGGGGAAAACTTTCTCGTGGATTTGAGATGTTTTTGTGGTGCCTAAGTGAACTGCCAAGGTTTTGTCAACGTTTCGTTAAGTTTCAGTTGGTTCTTTACAACTTTCTCCAAAATTCTTTGGCTATTTTCAAAACATTGCGGGACTCTCATCGTTCGGCTTCCACATTTTGACTTTGGGGACAACTTTCCGTGGATTTGGGATGTTTTTGTGGTGCTCTAAGTGAACTGCCAAGGTTTTGTCAATGTTTCATTAAGTTTCGGTGGTTTCATAACTTTCCCTCCCTCTTTGGTTGTTTTGAAACATCTGTGGACCCCCGACGGTCTGCTTTCCACATTTTTTACTTTGGGGAAAACTTTCTGGTGGATTTGGGATGTTTTTGTGGTGCCTAAGTGAACTACCAAGGTTTCGTCAACGTTTCATTAAGTTTTAGGGGTTTCATAACTCTGTCCTTCTTTGGCTATTTTGGAACATCTGTGGAGCCTCGACGACTCGGCCTCTGGAACTCGACCCCTCCATGGCCGTTTCTGGGACTCAGTCCCTTCGTGGATGTTTTGAACATCTGTGGAGCCCTAGTGACCTGACCTCTAGAACCTGACCCCTCCGTGGCTGTTTCCGGGACTCCGTCCCTTAGTGGTCATTTCTGAGACTCCACGCCTCCGTCGTCATCTGGGACTTTCCTTCCGGGTCGCTGCTCATTTCCTTTTCAAAAGGGCAATGACCCTCTACCTTTACCCTTCCAAGCTTCCAGTTTTTTCAAATGAGTCCAATGTTAAGGAAGTTTTTCTGGGCACTCTTCCTTCCCCTTTTCTCATGTGTTATAATTGAAAAATCTTGGTTTTGCTAAGTTTTGTGAGGTCCGAGAACTTCCCTTCCAGTTTGTTGTCCCTCATTCCCTGCCCACCCCCTTGGGCCTGCATTAATGTATACAATCCAAATGAGCTCCAAATATGAATATTATGATCTTTTGATGATGCATGGATGGATCTAACAAGGATTTTGCAAGATTTGGCTAATGTTTTCCGTGATTTGTGTATGAAAGCACTTACAACACTTCATGTATGCAGGATTCAAGGAGCCTACTATAGGTCTGTCAAAAGACCCATTGAGAAAGTTGAACAAGGAATGCGCATAGCTCCTATCACCATTCATTTCATGTTCGCCTCTCCCCCTAGCACCCACCAAAAGGGTCACCATTAGAAGAAGGCTTGTGCCAAGGAAGTCAGTGAAAAAATGCAAGGGGGTGGCCTTGAAGAAGGCATAAGGGAGCTGTCCACCCGAATCAAGGGCAACCAATCCATTGATGCCAATCGTCAACATGCTTATTTGATCCAATGAAGAACACTGCAAATGCATCAAGCAAAGGGCAACTTTCAAGCAGTTTCAGCTACAGTAAAAGGGAAATCAGCTAAATGACAAAACTGCTACAACACCTGGGCACTAGATGACAAAACAAAGAAAAGACAAGGAATGTATTTTTAATTGTTGAATATTGTGGGGTAGGAGAAACCCTAATGTGATCAAATCTAGTCCACTCATTGTGATTTAATCCTAGCCATTCATTTTGGCTTTGGAAAACTATAAATAGGGGCTTGCCTCTCATTTGTAAAGGGTTGGAGAACTGATGTAAAGATATTCTGTAGCAATAGAAAGCAACATTGCATGATTTATGGGTGTTCCTTTTGAGTTTTATCTTTATGTATGCATGGTTAAACTTCCCTATTAGTTTAGGTGTTAGTTTCTTGAATGGATGTCATGATGGTGTTGTTATAGTATTTGATGAGCTTTCAACTCATACTTTTAGCACTTGTTGATGACAAGCTGCTGTGCAAAGTTAGCTTGGGCTTCTTTGTGTCATTGTTGCAACCTAGTTCAATTGCATGTTCATGATGTGTATGTGTAATTTGAAAATTAGTAGACCTTAGAAGATTGCACGGGTTTTGTGTAGCTATAGGTTTCTCTTGGTCAAGCAAAACTCAGTTTTGGAAGCCTATCTACTGTAGCAGCCACCATGATCACTATTCATTCGTAGTTTTAGGTCTAGGAACTTCCTCTCTCCCTTGCCTTTTTTCTCCTTTTTTTTAATAAGTAACCTTAGGAAAGGTTCATTGCACATTATAGAGCTAAATCCAATGATAAAATGGAGTTCAAGATTGTTGTTTGAACCTACAGCAAACACACAACTTCCCCATCTTAGGAACTCCATTTCAAGACCCAACTTCCCGTGCTTTGTAACTCATCCATAAGTCCTCCTTGTGATTCTAGCAAAATCACATAAAACAACTGAGATATTCCAAAAACTGTCAAGCCCTGACACCCGAGAGACCTTGGGATAGTGTTTTGCAATTTGATTGTGGAAGATTGTCTTTCAAGAGAGGTGATGCGCCTATGAATTACCTGTGTTGAGAAGTGCATAAAAAACACATCAAAAAAGTGTTGCAGGGGCAGTGACATGAGAGGAGATGATATTTTTAGGATGCAACAAAAGGAAGATGAGAGCCTAGAGGATTACATTGCAAGATTTTTGTTCTGCCTACAAAAATCTCCACACCATACACTCAATAAAGACTCACAAAAGATGATTTTCCTGAGAGGAATTAATGAAAGTTGCACTGATGCCTTAGACTTGATGGGAGGAGGAGATATCTCCCAAGTTCCTTGGGAGGATATCAAGAGGATATGTTAGAACTACTCTAGGGAAGCGTCAAAGAAAGGGAGAGCTTACCAATATTCTATGGGTAACTCATCTACCAGTGGAGTTTCAAGAATGGAGATTACTCATTTGTTGGTAGACTTCAAGCAAGACATTATAAACAATCTAGCTACTCAGCTAGATACACTTCAGGCCAAGAAGAAACAAGAGGAGGTAGAGGTAATGTTGGTAGAATATTGCCCTCATTGTAGGAAAAAGAAGGACTACAGATGCAGGATGATAGCTAATATTGACAACAAGCAGATTGCACTCGAGTTCAAACCAATCCAAGTTGAAGAAGATCAAGTCTACTATGTTGCACAAAGGAGGCCATGAGCTCCAAGACAAGGTATGCCATCAGATCCACTATCTTTTGTTGGACCATATTTCAATTATTATTCATCTGGTAACCAATGGCAACCCCCATATCCATCCAATTATGAAGGATATCCACCACAACCATAGAGTAACCCTCCAAATACCTAGCCTAATCACCAAAAGTCTCCACCCCAGTGGCAAAAACCTCAGGGGAATTGGAAGCAGTTTCAAGGAAATTGGCAACAAACAAATCAATGGAGGGGAGGACAACAATGGCCAAACCAGAAAAATAGCTACATGCAGCCACCTTCTCAGCCCCAAAAACTTGCTATAATGCCTCCTCTTTATAATCCAAGCTCAAATCCGCCTAAACCTACTCAGCTACTAGCTCAGCCCACACCTAACCCAAATAACAAACCATAGTAGCAGCCAGTATACTCTGCTGATTCAAATCAATTCCTTGCATATGTTGTGAGTGTGAGTGACATCCACTTGCATTCAGGAACTACTTTACCAACCCCTTCCATGCCCATTATTACTGAGCTTCCTGTGGATGAGGAAGAGGAAGATCTAAATGATCCCATTTAGCCAAGTGCACCTAAAAATACTGAACTAGTCCTAGTCAAGCAGACTGAACAAGAACCACCATTTCCTCAGAGATTGGAAGTTGCAAAGAAAAAAGAAGAAAAGGAGGACACAACCTTTGACATCTTGGATTAGCTAAAGCATATATGTGTCTAGATACCTCTATTTAAGGCCATAAAAAATGTTCCAATCTATGGCAAGGAAATTAAGGAAGCATGCCTTAAGAAGCCAGGGAAGAAGAAGAAAGACCCCACTACGATTCATGTGGTGGGACAACTAGCTGACATCATGCTTGGGAAAGTGATTGTTCCCAAATATAATGACCTTGGGAGTCCTGTGGTAGGAGTTGTTATAAATGGGATCCAAATAAAGAATGCTCTGATTGACTTGGGAGCAGTAATAAATGTAATGACCAAGGATATCCTGCAACAACTAAATGTTGCAAGCATGAGACCTACTCCTACTATCCTACAAATTGCTAATAGTTCAACTGTTAAACTTGATGGTGTAGTAGAGGACCTTGTGGTAACTCTGAACTCATGGGAGTACCCCACAGATTTCATGATTCTTTCTCCTAAAGCCACACTCAGCGAATACCCTATCATTCTAGGAAGACCATGGTTAGGAACAACAAATGCATATATTGGATGCAGGACACGATACATGACCATGTTTTATGGAAATAGTACCAAAAAGCTTGTTCTCTACCCTCCTACTCAACCATCCCATCATCTAGATAATTCTATATGGCCACATGTTGGTGAAGAGGTTGAGGAAGTTAATTATGTGGCACAGTTTATGATGTTAAGTAGAAGCTCTTTCTTGCAGCTTCAAGATGAAGATGAAGTATTCGATAACATCATTCAAAATCATTGTGAAGTGGAGGAAGCATCATCTTCTCATTCTGTTGTTCCAGTCAAGACACTTTTTCCTGCTCTTCCTGCAACCGCTCTTCCTGCAGACACTCTTGCTGCAGCCGAACTTCTTGTAGCAACAGGTATGTCTCATACATTGCTGCCACATGAACTCAAACTACCAAGCATTAGTGAAGCATCCATGATAGAGATAACTACACAAGTGCAAGTGGCAAAAGGAAAACATCTGCACATCAACAACAAATTGAGTGAAGAACAACAGTTGTCATTGACAACCTTATTGAAGACCCACCAACATGCATTTGCGTGGGACTATCATGATATGAATGGATTGGACCCTAATATTTGCACTCATATAATTTATATCAGAGATGATTTCACCCCAGTGAGATAGCCACAAAAATGAATTAACCTTGCACTAAGAGAAATTGTAAAAGGAGAACTACAAAAATTGCTAGATGCAAGATTTATCTACCCCATCTCAGATAGCTAGTGGGTGTCTCCATTGGTTATTGTGCCCAAAAAGGGAGGGAAGTGGTGAGTTTGTGTTGATTATAGGGAACTCAATGCTGCCACTAAAAAGGACCATTTTCCCTTACCCTTCATAGATCAAGTTTTGGACTCACTTGAAAGAAAATGATACTTTTCTTTTCTAGATAGCTTGAGTGGCTATAACCAAATCCAAATTAAACCACAGGACCAAGAGAATACCACATTTATCTGTCCATGAGCAACCTATGCCTACTTGGTACTTCCATTTGGCTTATGCAATGCACCTACAAATTTTTAGAGGGCAATCATTAGCATATTTTTAGATATTTCTCATGATTGCATGAAAATTTATATGGATGATTTCACCACCTATGGTGCTGATTTCAATGAAGCATTCGAGAATCTTAGGAGATTCCTACATAGATGTGAATATCACAATCTATCTCTAAACAATGAAAAGTGTTTCATGATGATGCAAGAAGGTGTAGTTCTTGGCCACTACATCTCTCACAAAGGAATTCAAGTAGACCCTGCAAAGATTGAGGTGATCACCAATCTGCCTATCCCTGCAAAACAAAAAGATTTTAGGAGTTTCTTGGGACATGCAGGCTACTATAGGTGGTTCATCAAGGATTTTAGGAAAATAACAACACCATTGTATGCCCTTCTCACCAAAGCTGTCGAATTTCAATGGACAGAAGTCTGTGCAAAGCATTTTATGATTTGAAGGCAGCTTTGACTCATGCTCCTGTACTCAAAGGACCTAATTGGGAGCTTCCTTTTCACATCCATACAGATGCATCAAATTATACTATAGTAGCTATCTTAGGACAAAAAGAAGGAGCTATTGAAAATTTTATTTATTTTGTCAGCAAAAATTTGCAAGGAGTTGAATTCAATTATACAGTGACAGAAAAAGAAATGTTGGCAGTAATCTGTGCCCTCAACAAATTTAGGCACTATATAACAGGCTATCAAATCTTTGTGCACACAGATCATGCAACCATTCGGTATCTCATGAATAAACCTCTAATCTCAGGTAGGCTACCAAGATGGCTATTGATAATGCAAGAGTTTGACTTAACCATTGTAGATAAACTAGGGAAGGCCAATGTTGTTGCAGATTTTCTTTCAAGGCTAATGACATCAGAAGACAATCAGGTCATAGATGACTCTTTCCCTGATGAGCACTTATTTTCCATCAGTGTGCAAACACCCTGGTATGCTAACATAGCTAACTATTTGGTCACAAGGAGAGCTCCTCCCCACTTCTCTCCAAAAGAGAGAAGGGTGCTCATTGAAAAATCATTTCCTTTTTCATGGATTAAAGGATGTT